>JADMLL010000001.1:14920812-15174285 GCA_016920875.1 Columbicola columbae | reverse complement strand
TTTTGAAATAATAACATTATATTGATCATCATATATACATTATACACAATAAGTGGAAATGCTTATTTTGTGGTATTGTCAATAAGCATATTACGTTAAGGATAAGAATAATAACATGCATTATAATACAATATATGGTTTGCACTTTAACCGAGTATAATTCGTTAGTCGACAATTTTAACTTTTATAATTTAAAAATAACTTAAAAACAAAAACAAAAATTTTCTTACTAAAAGGAAATGCATACAAGCCACTCTAAACAACGGATACAACAGGCACACCTCAAGTCGACCCAGTCTAGTGTCTGTGTTTAAAGCTAAGACTCTCGATGAGACAAAAGCTGAGAATCTGCAAGGCTTTGTGATCCTTCTGGCACATATTTAAAAAGGTTTCATCTATTCTATACTGGTTTCTAAGGTCCTGCCATGCTACATTCGAACAACATGTGACAGGGATCGTCTCTATAGTTAAAGATGCAATCAAGGCATCTGTCTGTGTCCGTTAGCAAATCTATGCAGATAGCTCGAGAAATTTCCATGCCCATCAAGACTTGGCAAGTGTGGTAATTAATGTTTACCTTTTTATTTCTCATTCTATCTGCGATATTGGGGAAAAACCTAAAAGTCGTTCGGCCTTTTTGGAAGAATTCCACTGCAATATTCCTATAAAAAGATGGATTTTATTGCCTTCCCTATAGTTATCTCATTGCCAGTTGTTTCGAAAATGGCGCCATTATTGAACCTCAGCTGAAGATGAGGTTCACTCACTAACATTTGTCGTTAATATAGGTCTTAAATTGGGCTATCAGTTTTCTTTTAAGATAAAACCATTCAAGGGGCAGTACTCTTAATAACGTGGCCTCATATGATACCGAGTTATAACTTTGGATGGTTCTAATTAACAAGATCTTTGTAATTTTTGAGTTTTTCAAGTTCCTACTGTTCAATCTGGGATAGTACGCAGAGGAGCAGTAGCCGAGTATAACGGACTATTCCCTTAAAGGATTATTATTCTTTGCTTATAGTTGAGCCCCAAGTTCTGTTTCCTAACATGGACAGCTTGTTGTAGACAGCTAGAATTTTTGACTTCAAGTATTCAGCATGCCCCAAAACTGAGCTTGCTGTCAATGATGACTAGATATTTAATCTCGTCAGAGAAGTTTGATAGGGTAAGACCTGAGAGTGTAGCTACAGCTTTATCCTCAGAGTATTGGCTCTTCTTATAAAATAATCATTATTTGCGTTTTGTGGGGTTCAATTTGTAGCCCAAAGCTGCTCAGAATGTGATGCAGCTTTAGAATCTCAAGTTTATATTGGAGAGTTCTGCTTCGTTTTTCACCCCGCCGCAAGGATTAAGTCGTCCGCATAGCTAAAAACATCAAGATCTCGGCAACAAAGCGAATAGTGGAGTCTGGAGTAAACGAAATTCCAAATGTGGGGCCTAGAACCGATCCTGAGGGACGCCTCTTTCCATGGGGAAGCTCATCAAATCTCCGTTGCCACACTCGACCACCACCTCTCTGTCTTCAAAGTATGATGCCACAATGGTGAAAAGCCATGCTGGAATCAATGTCTTAAGCTCGTAGAATGGGTTTCCATCGAATACTATTGAAGGCATTTTTAACGTCAAAGGAAGCAACTAAGGATGAGCCAAAACGTTTTTATTTTTCTCTATGGTCTCTATAACTCTAGTTACGGCCGTTTCAGTGGATCTTCCTTGATGTACCAAACTGATTTGAATGAATTATTTTGTTTTTGTAAAAGATCTTTAACAGTTTAGTATTGATAATTTTTCGTAACTTTGCCCAGAACAGGTAGAAGCGATATCGGTCTGTAGCCGTTGGGTTGACTAAGATCTTTACCTGGCTTATTGAAATTTTATTTTTGCTGTTTTCCATTGTGATGGAAAGACAAAAGTTTAAACATTTTTGAAATAATAGATACAAAAGATTTGGGTATATTTCATGAATCAGCTTGTTTGTCATTCCATCTAGACCAGGTGCCTTCCTTTGAAGAGAGTTAGCAATTATTTCATTCAAAAGGGCAGTGTCTAGAGAAACAATGTTCGATTTCAGGGTATTTTACCTTATCGGGTTTATTTTCTTCTGAGGGATAGAAGTATTTCATAAGTTCTGTAAATTTTTCTTTTCATGGACAATAAGAGAGTCGGCTATTTTCAGGGTGGAAAATTAAATTGTTGAAGTTGCCAGAAACTATTTTATATGGTTTACCCCAGGCTCGAGAACTTGAATTTCCTCCATCCTAAAGTCTTAAAGTGTTCTATCCTCTCTTTATAAGTTTTTGCCTCTCTAAAGACATTTCATTATCAGCACCTCACTTTCATCCTGAGCTCCTTTAAATTTCTTTTTGAGTTTCCTAACAAGGGATTTCAGAGCTTGCAACTCTGGATTCCTGGGTATATTTTGGGGTTGTGACATTTTCAGTACTGTCTTTCAATATGTCACAACGGCTAATAAGGTCCGATATCGCCCCTTCAAGTTCCTTTACTGATTTTGTTGTAGCAATTTTGTTCTGAAAGGTCGCAAAGTCGCGAGCTCGCAGGGCCCTAGAAACCTTATTGTAGTTAATTCTACGTGTCATACCTTTACTATCACTGACGGCGATCGTAACTCAATAAGAGACTCAATGATTTTTATGATCTGTAAGCTCATTGTCAATTAAAGCTTGCCATAGGGATAAGTAAACCTATCGTTGACGGCAAAATATCGATAACACTCTCACCGTTGTGGTTGCTGAAGGTATACCTGTTGTATTCGTTAATTACATTTAATGTATTGCGTAAGTTAAAGTATTAAGAAGATGTAACCCTAACACCGAACAAGAAAGGAAAGTGTCACAAGAAAAGCAGCCAGAAGGAATCACTTTGATACCTGGAAATAGTTTGAAATTGTAAAATGACCCATCCGAGCTCAGATGCTAAGAAATGTTTTTATGGGCCGCCCGGATGGGTCATTCAATGAATACTTTGTTTGTCAACCTTTTTGGGTATAAATACGGCTCAAATCATTTTAATAAAGGTTTCCGAATTCAGGAATCAGTGGTCTCGTTATTTTAACCTTACCACAATTCAATCCCACAGGATCTTAAGACAGAGTTGTCCATTGACATACTTCTTCATTTCATCACCAGTGACCGCCACAGGAAGAATCAACTCTGAATCGTCAGGGTTTTCTTCGTTCGAAAGTTCGAACACGCGATACAAGAAAAATCTAAAGAACTACGTGGAAACAAAAACGAAGGAAATTACAAAACCAGATAATCGATCAGTGACAATTTCATCTTCATCATCAACCATATTGTTACCATCATTCATTCGTTAGCATTGACGATTTAAAATTTTCATATTTTTCGAAGCGTTAAAATGAAATTAATTAAATAAAATTACTTTTGGAAAGAGAGAGAAGAGATTGAAAAGATTGAGACATAAAAGAAATATCGAATATTGAAGAAAAAGAAAAATCTGCTGGAAAAGGAAAAGAAAAAGCAGAACGGATTTCTGGGAAAAGTAATATTGAGATGCACACAAGAGCGACATCTTCCGGAAATTGAAATTGTAGTGTTCTTCAGAATATTCAGAGAAACGGATAAAAGTAAAATAGAAAGCAGTCAGCTAGTGATGAAACCTGAGTTTCTGTAAAGAGATTTTTGAGTGTGTTACAGTTAGTGTTGAAATACTGAAGAATTCTTCAGGTTGAAGACGTGGACTAAATGAACAGTGAACTAGAAGCATGACAAAGAGGTTCAAAAGTGGCCATAGTTAGCAGTTAGTCCAATCCCGTTTTTCACTTTTAGTTAACAGGAAATGGAATCAAACTCACAGCCTACTCTAATTACGTTTTGACCACTACACCTCAGACCTCTCAAAGTGAGGTATTTCAGGTATACAGCAAAGAGAAAACAAACTGAAAGGAAATGTAACTGTTAATCAGCTCTGTCTCAATTTAGTTCGGTCCAGTTAAAATGTCTTCTGCTAGGGAAGAAAACGAAACGTCTATACAAGGTGAGTGAAAATTCTGTTACTTTTCTACAAAATATATTCTAGGAGCAGTGAGTCGAAAGCTTAACATTACACTGTTCTTAAGATGACAAAATGAGACAATAAGAAACCAAAATTGAATCGTAAAAGTTTGAAGTCGTAAAGAGATGGACATGACAGGAGAAGTTTTAATCAGTTTGATCTTTTAAAAGTAAAGTCTAATTCTTAATAGAGTCTGTGTAACTTATACTTCTTGAAAATTTTCCTTCCTAGTTTTCCATTACTCCAACCCCCCAAAAAAGATTTTTCATTATATCTCAACTCAGAGCTTGAAAATATAAATCTAAAAGTATAAACAGTAGATGAGTTTACTTTTGGCGTGAATCCGTGGCATAATACCTGTATGTACCTAATTTTGACTAAAATAACTTCTTGTAGATTTCCGCTATACATCTATTCTGTAACATCCATATATATGTCAGACAAGTACTAACGCCTCACTTAGAGGCAGACGGCAGTCGGTTAGTACCGGGTAAAAAAAGGTCACCAGAATCATTAAGATAATTAAATTAGTATACAGTAAGAAAAGAAACATTGTAAGGCCTTAATTGGTTAATTTTTATTTAACATAAAAAGTACGTTGATACACCAGCACGTTTCTTACATTTTATATAATTTAAATTTTATAAAATAAGACACATTTGACTTATGTTATTAATTTGAAATGAAAATGTCTTCTTACAGGAAGGGTATAAATTTTTTAATACAAATAAGCCAGAGGAGGACATCCCAAAATTATTATTAAACTTCCGCTGTTGTTATTCTTAGTAAGCACTGGGGTTTTTCAGGTTTAATACAACCGCGTAAAAGTCTTAAACGGAATGTCATCAAACCGAAACGATTTACAGTAAAGACGCCAAATCAAACCAAACCACAGCTGTTGGCATGTTCGGTGGGCAAACCGAACTTTGACTCATAAACGAATATTCGGTTATAAAGATTCCTTAAAACGTTCTAGAATTTTTACGCGGTTTGTAATAAATCCCAATAATTGTAGTGTTTACATACATGCACGAAGGTGTTGGGTAGTGATGGGTTTAATAGCAACGGAATTGCTAATTTGTGACACTCCAGACAGAGAAGGACAACGATTCTGACCTGATTTCAGTGACAGGGCGTGCAATGTTTGGTGACCTCTATTCATGCGTTTATGACTCACATTCTAAAACATTTCGAGAGGTCTGCTGAATCTTTTATATACAGTATATTCAGTTATTTTATGCTAAAGTATAATTTTTATATCAAGTGAAATGATGACAATGAGGCTGCTGGTGGGAAAAAAATTTAATAAAATTTCATTCAACTCCTTCTACCCTTTCATTCTCTTATTAATAAATAAAAATGCTTCCATTCTTTCACTCTTCATAAAAAAATAAAAATAAATAAATAAATTAACCTACATTTATTAATTAAAAATAAAAGGAATCACATTTTAAGGTCTATGACCTCTAAGACAAAAGCTTTTTTCCAGAAACAACAGCCAAAGCTCTTGTTTTATGTTTCTCTCTGGATTGTAACCGTCTGATAAGAAAATTATGGTTGACGAAAAACATAAAAACAAGCCTAATCGATTAGAGTAAGCTCTGGAATCACATATCAAAAACGAGTCCAACTTCAAAAATTGATTTATCGCCTGGACAATCGTCACCCTAAAGCTGTAGCCTTGTACCCAACCGGGATGTCGTGAAACGAATTCTGAACTGTTTTGTTATTTTTATTTCCCGAGTGTCTTCTCGTGAAAGTTATCGTCGTGGACAACAGCAGGAAAAAGGAGAAAGTGATCGAAATGATATCGTAAACTAGAATCGTAATTTTCATGTCCATTCCATTTTTCCGATACTTTCTTCTTTTTCTTATTTCAAAATTGAAAATTTTTACAGCGGCCATAACTTTTATTCGGTAAGGAAGAAAAGCTCGAAGGAAAGATCGACGACAGCTGAGAAGGGAAGAGGAAAGAGGTTCAAAGCTGACAGGAATTGAAGAGGGAGTTTTCACAATCGCAACAGCGCCTTAGAATCGCCATCTGTGGACGAATTTTAGAATTTGGGTGAGTGATATATCGATCGTTAGATGTCGGGGATGTAGCTTTCTCTCTAGTACGCAGTGTTGGGTGTGCAATTTTTTTTCCTTCTGATTTTGAAGGATTTTTAGACATTTCTAAGTCACTGTAGTGACCGTTCATACTGTAGAAACACCACACCCACAAAAGAATGATTGTTCATTCATTGAATGAGAAAGCAATTCATTTAAAACACCTCCAAAATTAGATATTAGTATATTGATTGATCTTAGTATGTCATTGATTTGATACAAATTTAAATCCTGGTTAAAATTATAATGAGTCTAGGCCAGTGGTGGCGAAACTATTTATATAAAACTGCTAGTCGTTGCATATATTTGTTTGTTCGTCTTATAGCGTGTTGTGAAATTCTAAATAGAAAAGTATATCATGTTTGGATATAGTTTATTATAATTCACTACTTCATATTCAGAAACAACTTCTCCTCTCCTCTTCTAGCAACTAAACCGTAACAATTTTTTTTGCTTTAGAGTTGTAGTTCCATTTTTTCAAATTTTCATACAACAGGATGTGACAGAGGGTTCGAACTTCTGTAGTCAGATGTTTTGACCACCATACCACAGCCTTCCAAAAGTAAAAATTTAATTGCAATAACACAGCCTGTGCAGTTTTCGTCACTCGATCAGCATCAATTCGGCACTTGGTCAGAGGTTTGCCTTTATCTAGATAGAATCAAAAGTTACACATAAAAGTACGATGTAAGCAAAGAAGAAAATACTGAAATAATATTTTAATATAATAATTAATATCCTGGGTCTTAAGGAGTTGGGAATCACGCAACAAGTCCTTCAACAACACGACAGGATGGAGAACAAACTGGAGTCACAGCGATTCGTGGGTAAAGCGTGGTATGAGGAGAGGAAAAGAACTCACAACAGCAACCAGGGCGAGGATTTGAGAAGACGAACCGAAGAAGAAGCAAAAGGTCCAAATAGATGGCTGATACATAAAATCTACTCTAGAGTATCAAAGGTAGGGGATGTATACATATAAAGTACAATTTACAATAGACAAGCCCATCCAACTATAAATAGATGAAGGTACTGAAACGGAGTCGTTTTATTTTCTTGTATTTTCTGCTACTGCCAACTACCTATAAGCGAGATATTGAGTAGTTGGTCTGGCTTTAAAGGGGCTTTCTATCTAGAATTAGACCAGTACCTCAACGCCAGGGATGGGATAAATTAAATCTAGATGGAAACAATCAATCAAAAATTAACTAGAAATTATTTCCCTGACCAAACTGTCGTATAGAATTATTTTAGTCTTTTAGAAGATGAATGACAACATTTTTGATGTTTTAGTAGTTACGTTATTCCTGAATAAAGAGTATAAGTAAGAATTTTGAGGTTTAATGTTCTGTAGTAAAAAGAATTGGGCTCCAAAAATCTGAAATGAGAGATATTAAAAAAATCTTTAATTGATTCTATGTGTTGTATCTTTCAGATTCATTCACTGATATAAATAGAATTACTGTAGTATCTTGAGATACGAATTTAATTCGTTCTGGGATCATCGTCGTATGTCAAAAAATAGTATCTCAAACCGGCGGGAGGAAAGCTGAGCGAACGTTTTGTCATTTAGGGATCACCTATGCAATTATCGCACATCCCAAATCGTATTTCAAATTTTTGGTCGTATGTCGAGGTATAAATTTTAGAATATTTCATCGTATCTCAAAATTTGTATGTTATCGTATCTCAAGGTACCACTGTATTTTGAGTTGTGTCTTGAAGGAAACATCTAGAAATCTCCAAAAGTATTCGAGAAAAGGCAAAGAATAGGAATGAAAAAAATCAGGTTTAAACGGTGCCCTCCCAGCAACAAGTCTTAAATTATTTGCAATCATTCCTACTCCAGAAGGCGATTCACGCACACGAATCTAAAACTAAATTTTCTTTCCAAAAAGAGGAGAAAACAGACCAAAAAAAATGGTCAAAAGATACGATTGAAGAAAACTCCAAATCATTTATTTTGTGTGAAATATCTTTTCCCGTCGATTTCCTCGGTTCTCATTGGCTGCTCAACCCTATGCGGGTCGTTTGTGTGCTCCGCATAGTAAATTCGACAAACCTTTTCCTCTCCTTTTTTTTATGTAACCAGATAAAGCTGAAAATTCCGCGAGAGGAAAAACAAATAAAAATTGGCGACGCTCGTCGACATTTCCCGCAACCACTTTTCCCAACGTCTAATTCCGGGACCCGTCGCGAGAGGACTCGTGCTTCGCTCTTTTGGGACTCCCAAAGCAATCAAAATGTTCACCGTTCGTCTTAATGTGGGTTTCTATCCTCCGGTGAACGTGTCCCACTCGAGGAAAAGAAAAAGAAAGAGAGAGAATGGAAAGAGTGTGAGGATGAGGAGAGGCTGGGAATGGAAAGGAAGGGAGGCGGGGGAGATTAAATTGAAAGAAAATTTGTCTTGAAGAAAAATCTGTGTCTTTTTCGAAAATTGAAATGCGAGTGAAATTTACCGAAATTGTCAAGGACAAGAGAAAGCAAGGGAAAGTCCAAAGAAATTATCTTTTTTATTTTCCTTTTTAGATTTCATTCGAAGGGTGGGACATGAATTTTTGAAAATTAACGGCCCGATGGTTTTCTGATTTTTTCTCAGGGGGGAAAAGGCATCGTGCTTTCGATTTTTTCCCTGTTTCCTTTCTCTCTCTCTCTCGAAGGCGGTCACGCCCAAGTTAAAAATTTTTTTCCTCGAACATGTTGGAAAAACAGTGCGTGAGATATAGTGGACATTCACATCATTCGACAACGTCATTCTTTATTTATACTGTTTTCAATATTAATAATCAACTTATAGGAACAACAAACATCGTCGTAAAAGACGGAGACAAGCCTCTACCCAAAACTACAAACCTCTGAAGAACAAATCAAAACCAGAAAATAAGAAACCCGAGGATGACATTGGAAAATGGATTCATCAGTGACTGACTCATCAATTATGTAAGGCCGATTAAATTCCACATTTCCCCCAGTTACATCCTTTATCCAATTTTTGGGGCTTAAACACTGGTCTGTTCCCTAGATAAAAATCCCCTCAAAGCTAGACCAACTACTTATTGCCTAGAATTTAGAGACAGATGGCAGTTAACTAGGGGATGAGATAAATTTTCTATTTTATAAACATATTAGAAGTAAACCGGACGTACGTGACGCTAATTTTGTCAGCAAATTTTTTTATAGGCAAATAATATATATAATTTCAGTATGCAAGGAAATATCTTCATATAAATGGCCTTAAAAAGCGGATTTAAGGATTTTTTTTGCTTAAAGGCTTTAAATGGGAGAATGATATACAAATACTCGAGAGGTCTATGGTGTAGTGATTAAGTGCCAGACTAAGAAGTTATAGTAGCGAGTTCAAATCCTCCTCCCGTATCCGGTTATATCCAAAAGGTTGAAAAACGGGTTTAAAACTTAACTATAACTACATACAAATACTCATTAATCTTATATAATAGTGCTTAACAAAACTAGAAAATACAACAGGAACAACAGAACCACTTCTAAGGATTTATGGATTAAATAGAAACCAAAGACTACAACGAATTCTACTTAAACACCTGGAAGATCTCTGAAAACTTCTTAATCTCGAAAATACCTGCACCTGAATTATAACTCTAATAATCTCTCCAAATCCATTCTGCAGGAGATAGTTTATAAAGACACAGAAATCTACAGAACGCCTAAGCCGGATAGACTGCCATTCATTAGAATCTGTTTCCTAGAACTGATCTAAATCGATAATGTGTCTTATTCACAAGATAATCAATAAACTGAACCTTTTAAACCTTTTGCAACATACCTCTCAGTCTTAAACAGCATCTTTTTAATCTTGACAACCTTATATACAAACGGTAATGCAGAAATCCTGAAACTATTTCACGCATAGTAGGACAAGAAGAGTTTAAGCTGAGAAAGGACAAAGGTTACCGAGATGAAATACTCAGGAAAAACAAATAGAATAAGAGAAGGAGTAAGAGACAGAGAGAGAGAGAGAGAAAGAAAGAAATAATATAAAGTATAAATTGGTAGATAGAAAACAAGAAGCCTCTAAAATGATAATAGTATTGATAGTTATACAAACTATAATGTTGGGGTGGTCAAAGCGCCTAACTAGCGGACTCACAGAAGTTCGAGCCTTTCCCACATTCTGTTCCCAATAGTAAAGAATAAAATTTATACTCAACAACTAAGTATAAAATCTCTACAGAATTATAGCTAATTCGGTTTTCTTTTATTTTAGATTTTGATTGTCTTCGAGAAGAAAAGTTCCAGCGCTAACTAGTTTAAAGTAGTACTCAAAAACTAAACCTAGGACCGCAAAAAGAACTCAAAACTTGAATAACCAGCCATAATCAACAAAATATAACTTTAAGGATAAAAGGTACAAAGGTACAAATAAATCTAATCTTAGCAAATAAATTAAGAAAGATGAAATCTAGAAAAAAAATGGCGGAAAGCACATTCCGATAAATAAACGGCCAACTCGTATGCGTAGAAATCTCTCGAAAGATGCTCACGTTCGTTTATCTTTTCATCACGAATACATATTCATATATATATTTATATAAATATCCGATGGTGAGCAACGACAACAGCAAGCATTACAAAAAATGCTGATTTTATAAATCAGAAAAATAAATCATTTGGGTAAAGGTAGATGAGGAGGAGATAGGAGAGAAGAGGAAAGCTCTAACGAGTTAAATACGCTTGCGTGATTGGTTGAGCTTACCGACCATTTATCACACGTTCGTTACTCTTCTCCTTTTAATTTCAAACTAAAAAAAAAACCTTTTCACGTGGCCAGAAAGAGGAAAAGTTATTGTAACTTTGTTTTGTTTTGCTTTTCCTTTCTCTTTTGAGAAATGGAAAAAGAGAAAGAAAACTTTGGGGAAATTTCTGTTGGAAAATTTTCCGAGGAGTCCGCGTGACACATGGCTTCCTTCCTCGGATTTTTCACCTTGAACGTTAGATTCACTTCTGGTTTACGCCTTGGAAAAGAGGAAATGCGGAGATGGGAAAAGGAGAGTTGTGGGGGAAGGAAAAGGGTGAAGGAAAATTCGTGACAAACAGAAAAAGAAAAATCTTTTTTGAATTATTCAAAATGGTGAAATGTGGACAGGCGACGTTTCAGAGACTGAAATGTAGGAAAATTGTTTTTTTCTTTTCTTTTAACTTTGTCCCTTCGTGAGGAAACTAGTTTTCATGTTTTCTTTCAATTTTTTTTTTACTAAATAATTTTTGGGTTTTGAGTTTCCCTAACACATTAATTTATAATCGAATTTTGGTTTTTCACTTCCTTGATGAAATTCAAAAATTTATTTTATTTTATTTTTCATATTTTTGTAAGATTTTTCTCCTGAGAACAGACCCAAATAAATATATTAATATAAATACAATTTGAATGAATGAAATTATTTAAAACATACCGTTACGCGTTATTTATACAAAGCTCATACGCCTACAACTCTAAAAACATGATGTTGAAAAAGTTCTATTGGGTTTCTATTCCATTCTTTGAACCGGAAACTCAGAAAGATCAGAACCACAAAAATTACATAATCAGTTAGAATCTCATGTTAGTAATATCTTCAGTTATGAAAGGTTACAGAGAAATCTTATACAGGAATAATATCATGTAGATGACTTTGGGAAGGTTTGAGTCGATTTTGTCCTTCAACTCATAAACTGGACACGCTCTGAGCCACTGTCTGAAGATACAATTCGACCAAACAGTCAAAGCTTTAAAAAAAAAGTTTTCAATATCTCATTAAACTTAGATTTATACTATAAAATATACTAAAAGCTCTGAGAATACCAACAGGGATATGGACTTTGTGGCTATGCCGACCATAGAGGGTAAATACATGTGGTAGTGTAAATAGTGTTAAGGGAAGTAAGTCGTGGAAACATTCGAATACAGATTTTACCCGAACCTAAGTGTTGGTACGCCTGTGTCAAGCAAAGTGATGTAGTTCAGTTTTCTCTTAGAATGCGAGCGAGTAGGTTACCACAGACTTCTAAGCCAGCTAAGTTTGAAAACTCAGATTCACGACGAAAACGAACATATAGCTACTATTAAGGGAAGTAGTGTTGCCATTTTTTTCTGCCCAAGACAGTGGCTCCCTCTGCGGTGTTTCACAGGTATAAAACTTCGGCCACGTGGTAAGAACTCTCAGTTTACTGAAGACATTCACAGTGGTTAGGTGGTAAAGTTTATTTTGTTTTGTTATTTCATTTTTAACAGTGAGTGTCTCTAGACTGTGCGTTTGATGTTTTACATGAAAAGTATTTTTAATCCATTTGTGAAAGTGACGTTTAATACTACAGGGATGTACTCATAATTTTCTGAATGTTTAAGGTCTTTTTTTGTGCGGTTTTAGTTTTTAAGAATCTCACAATAAACTAAGAAGCTAGAAACTATAATCATTATGCAGTGGGTTTTTACAGTGCGTCATGTTTGAAGGACCAGCCAACGTGTTGTCCAGTTCGATAGCTGTGGAGATCGTCAGGGTGTCACCCTGACGATCTCCACAGCTATCGACACAACACGTTGGCTTCAAACATGACGCACTCAAAACCCACCTGGTTGGCTTTGACTACCGCGGAAGCTAAACCTCAATGGTAAGAAGACGAAAAAGTAAGTTGCAACAGTCACACCTAATTTTAGTTGTCACCTTTAGATTTGAGCACTTTTAAAATCGAAAACATTCCAATTTCAAATTTTTGAAACACAAACTTCAAATCACCTCATTTTGATTGGGGGAATAGATGGACAAACACAACCAACCAAAAAGCTAGTATTTTGAAACCAAAAAAATTACAAATTTGAAACTTGACTCAACCTTACTTTAAATTTTGAAGTCTTCATTCTATTTCTGTGAGAAAAAAAATTGTAAATGCGAATTTGAAAGAGAAGAGAAAGAGGACAGCTTTCGAGAAAAGAAAAAAACAAGAGAAAAATAAAAGTCGAGAGAATTTTGAGTAGTCCAAAAAAAAGGAATGAAAAGTTGAGGACGGAAACTATAAAAAAAGGATGACAAAAGAAAGCGCCCAGTCCTTTTTGAAGTGTTACTCTCAAAAGGTGAATCTCCTAATTCTAATAAGAGGAAATCCCGGACCCAAACAAAAACTAAAATTAGGAAAGAAGTGAAAGAATTATTGATGACACAATCGTAGACTCTCTCTGTATACTACAGTTAGAAAGAAACAAGTTACAAACTCGGCCGCAATAAAAAGGAAGAAACAGTTCTTTTAGTGCGGCTATTGTATAACTCTCAGCCTTCTCTACAAGATTTTCCAAAATTTTCCCCAGAATTTTCCTTCGTTTTCTTTTGATGAGGGAGATATGCCATAACTCAGTCGCTTTCCATCTTTTGCGTGCTTTTACACCCTTACGGAAAAGGTTTATTACCATTCATACTCTCCCCCCAAAATCCGGTGTAACATAAAACTCACAATAAAACTAGATGATGGTTCCGCTAATTAATAAGTTTTGTCTAGTCTCTGTCATGATTGGCATGGGAGTGGGGGGTAAAAGGGGATGAATAAAGACCTTAACCGTAGGTGAAAGGCAATTTTAGAGCTGATGTTAAAGATTAGGAAGTGACGTGTGACGTGGTTAAGCAGATACGGGGAAAGAGAGAATTGTGGAGACGGGTCGCTGTTGTGGACGTGAACACTTAAGTCTCTTTAAGCCGTAGATTTAGGCGGGGAATTAACAATCTTAAAAGCATGTTGTATGAGTCGAGCAAGTTGTAATTTAGTTTTGTATCTTTCGCAGAAACAACTCGAAAGCTTGTTAAGCCGTCGAGTATTCTTCGGGAGTAAGAGAGAAGAATGGAATGCACTCAGCAACTTCACGAACCTTTGGTCCATTTCATCTCACATCTGCAACTAAGATAATTGGTCAAGATAGTCAAGATCAACATTATCTAATGGCTCTGGTAAGTTTTCTACGGTATCATAGTTGGATTCTGTTCGAAAACGAACGCCAAACTTAATTAAAATTTGCAACCGTTCTTTTTAATCTAATTATGTAAACTAGAACGTATTCAATTAGGTTTCGTTTTATGCGGTTGAGAGAATTCTAAAAATTTTGCATAATAAACTAATTGCCTCATTAAAAAACGTTTCCATGATCAGACAGTAAACAAATCTTTGGTACTAATTCTGTTTGTTAAAACATCACACACTACATACTGAATGTGTAAACAATTCAGTCATGAAGATCCGAGTTTATTGTTCTTCTTTAAAAGCACTCAGCACTACAATGCTCTACACTCGAACTAAATGGAATCGTAAGCCAAGACAACTGTTGACTTTTTTGTAAACACTTACAATTTTTAAGGTGTACCACAGAAAAATTTACATCTTTTAGCGAATATCACTGTAATTGGTACAGTTAAATACGATTTATAGTAAACACGCCGAAAACTGAATCGTAGAGCTTGTTGGCATTTTCAATAGTATAATTAAGGTTTGAAAATTGTGTTGTAGACTTTTTTTACGCGGCTTGTAATAAACTTAAATATCAAATTATGGATCTGGTACTCTCTTTTCGTACTGATCTAACCTCTCTCTTCTTCTTCGTTTTTCTTCTTTCCTCTTTTATCTTATTCTTATCATTCGACCAACTAACCCAGTTTCTCTTCGTCAATACTGAGGCTAAGACACTGTCTGTATATTAGTCAGAAACTCTTAATACTAGACCTAAGAACCACTTAAGACCTTATACTTAGAGGTTTTATGCCCGTAACTGGAATCGTGGTATTCCAGATTGTGTCACATCATCCCTGTGGCTACTGTTAGTCACAAAGGTTTTCCCCAGTTCTTTGTTTACCTTTTTTGACCAGTCAAGGATCAACAACTATAGCAACAAGAATCCTTTCATCTCTTAGACTATATTGTACATCAACAAGTACACAGCTATTGGTTCTCAGCCGCTGGTTTAGGTGGGACGGTCTCGTCGCAAAACAACTGAACTGTTGACATTAAAGGAGTTACGCGGCAACTACCCACAAGAAACTTAACAGTTGGCATGGGGAAAAAATTTATATAAGAATATATATTTGACGTAATACCTAAATCAGCGATGGTTTATGCTGAAAATCCTATTCAACATGTAATTTATGCAGACAGAATGCTGGCCCGAGGTTGTGGCAGACCATTTCGGTCTCGTATCTGAAGAACCAAAAGCTATGTCCTTGTTGATGTATGTATACTACGACAATATTGTCGAAGAGATGAAAGTGTTCTTGTTGCTATAGTTGTTCATCTCGCATAGAACTGATATTATTTTCCGGACCGTCTAATATATGAACGCAGGGTCATTGTGTGTTTACATAGAGTGAAACACGCCTGCCAAATTTTGAATAACAGTTTCTGAATTATTGGATTTAGATGTGTGATTTCTGAAAGGAAAACAAAAAAGGAGACACTAGGAAAAGAAAAACAAATCGTCTTTTCGAGGAAGAGAAATTTTGAAAATTTTCGAGTTTCTTATTCGACTAAGAACCTATTTTCCAACCAAGAAAACACTCGAAGACAGAAGATATAAAAAAAGGATGGAAGAAAGAAAAGGATAAGGGCAAAATCTTAACTGATTTTTATTTTACGAGACCGAATTTGAAAACCAAATCGCTTTTTATTGCGACTAAACTATCGCGGTTCGGTTTTATGTCACCGGGAAAAGAAAAAAAAATCGATTTGAAACTGACACAAAATTGAAAATTACATTATAGACCATCGGATCCTGTGTCGGAGTAAAAATTTATTGCTGAAAGAGAAAGCGACTATTCCAATAGATCGGAAATCCAATAAGCCCATCTCCCCTTTCCGTCTCGTCGCCTATCCCACCGCCTTCTCTTTCTTTTACTTCCTCCTCCAAACATGATAACCTTGCAATAACTTTTGGGAAAAATTTTCTTCTCCCGACTTCCTTGTTTGTTTCTTCGTTCGCTTCGATATTTTCCCAACAGATTTAAAATTTTTAATTTTCCGAATAATGTCAACGACCCCGTAGAAACTTTCAGCCTTTGACTGAATTGGTTTCGTTTGATTTGGAAACTTTTGTAAATATTCGCATCGCCGACGGTCTGGAAAAAAATTGGCGGATATAAAGCGGATTTCAGCGAAGAGTTTGTTTGCTTGTTTGTTTGTTTGTTTGTTCGTAGTATTCAGATGATATTTACAAAAGAGATGATAATGACTGATGCTTGGTTGCTTAATGGTAATAATTATTGCGAATAGAAGATCGCTCTTTCGGAAGAGTTGAACTTTTAGAATTTCTGGAGTGTTGTTTTGACTGTATGATTTTTAGATTCTTTCGTGCCCAGACTAATACCCTAAACACTGTTTACTATCAAGAGACTTGTTCAGACTTGCCGCCATGTCGGTGGAATTTGGTGGAGGTTTTAATCCCGTTTTTCACCTTAATTTTTGGGTATAACAGGATGCGGGAGGAGGATTCAAACCAACGATCATTTGCGTCCAAGTCAGGAACTTAACCACTACACTACTCCTCCCACCATGGAATTTCAGTATTTTACTGTAAGGCGATTCATACAGGTCAAGGGGTTTTAAGGAAAAGTAAAATAGCACATTAGGACGCCTGGATGAGTCATTAAAAGAGTGCTGAACCTGTTCCTGAATGTATTATGTTAATTGTACGGTGATCGACAATGGCTAAGGAATTTTTAAAGGAAATGGATACATTCGCACAATAGCCCACCCGGATGGGTCATTCAAAAAGAAAACTGTTGTCAAACCTTTTTTGGGTATGAATACCCCAAGAATGAATCAACCAAACATTCGAAACAAGGAATCAGAGGTGTTGTTTCATTTGCAATCTAGCCTCACACTTCACCGACCGCTACAGATGATTTTAGGAGAATTGATCCTGAAGTTAGAGTGTTTTTCCGTTCAGAGATGAGTTTTTGAAATCGCTGACTACTATTGACAAGCATCAAACAACTTCGTCGAATACTTTGTCGCAGCTTTTCTTCTTCGCTGTCAGTAAGACAGTTACCCAAAGAATAATTGTCAAATTTTTATATTAAATTGTTTAGGATTTACACCAGTTGAGTCCTAAAATCATAATTATATTTTTACAATTTACCGGATGTTATATACAAAAATTCTCTGACAGGTGTGTTATAGAACTGGACAGTGTCGTTTATATTCAAAAACGTGATTTGGTGGACAGCAGGCTAATCATAAGTCGCTGAAATTTTATTGGAGACACATTTATTAGGTTTTGAACGGGACACTTTGTATAGTGGTTGCAATGACCTACAGGATATTGGGTGGGAATTCAAACCTTCCTCTCATGCTCTGTCATACTCAGGGGATGAAAAACGAAATTACAACTCAATAAAATATATTATTGATAGGTTTTGAGTGAAAAACAACTTTTAATAGGTGGAATAAGAACCAGTCACTTTTCAGAATATATAAAGCGGTCCTCATTGGATGATTGGTCATTTTTAACCAACCAAGTGTTGTAGGTCTGTCACTATAATATTGATTTACTGTATGTGACTACTTTGTTGGGATTAGGAGGAATCGGGTCATTTTGATAAGAGCGATGGGCCGTTGTTAGAGGTCAGTGTTTGTTGATGTTTAACGAGCGAAGTCGTTACAAGATAATAAAAATTAAGGTGATGATAATGTAATATATTTTTATACTATATAAACTAGCGGGAGGTGTAGTGTAATGGTTAAAGTTATTGACCTGGACGTTACGATTGTGAGTTCGAATCCTCTACCGCATTCTGTTATAACCAAAAAAAGGGTGAAAAAGGATTAAAACCACCACCACTATATTACAATATATAGACACTTATATAATATAATATATTGGTAAAGATAAAGAAATAGTCTTTTACGGTTATCAGTTCATTGCAGAAGATAAAAGCGAGCTTTATTGTAGGGTTGAGGACCAAACATTCTTCATCCTTCTTATAATCGTAATTTTATATTATATGGGTTAAAAACACATATACTTATCAGGTTTTGAATGGAAGGCATTTTCTGATTGGTTGGTTTAAAACCAGTTATATTATAAAATATAAGAAAGGTCGTCTCATTGATCGGTTGAGAGCCAATCATGTGTTGTACAATTTTAATTAGAATTTATATTATGATCACATTTTACTTGTAGTATATTTGATTAATACTTATTGTATAAAACTTGTAGTATATTTACTTATATTATTTTATATTTTATTAATTGCCAAGTTTTTTTATAGTTAAACTCTAATTTCGGGGTGTATAGATGAAGACGAAAGAGTTTCAACATTGAGAGCTCAAAATGACACCCGTCAATATCACTTGTTTAATATTCTTAATGATTAACTATAATTGTCAGGTATCACGACAGAAAAAGGCTAAGACTAAATTTTCCTAACGCTACCAACCATCACCATCTCAAAAATACATTTGTTTATAATAACGACCTTCACCTAAACGTTTTAAGTGAAATGTAGCTTACTAGGCGGCGATGACTGACTGACTATCAAGCTTTTAATTTCTTCGACAAACTTCACGGATAAACAAGAATTTAGAAGTTTAAAACCAAATTTTCTCTTTTAAAGACTTGTTTGAGGTGTTTACTTTCATTTTACATCAATTTTCTTGTTTACAATGGCTGTTGTTTCTTTACTATTTAAATTTACGGCTCCCTCAGCGCAATGAAAATAAAATCGTTTCTTCATTTAAAACGAGTTTTCCAGAAGAAATGGAAAAGGAAACTTCTTTCAATCCCCCTTTCCCGGAGCAAAGAAAAAAAAAATTTCCTCACGACAATTGTCTCTCCTTTTTCCTAACACGTGCACCATCACGGGGAAAAAAATAAAATATCGTGCAGAGCTTAACAAAATATTCGCATTTGAAAACTTGTTTCTTCGAGTTTCCTTTTTTTTCGGGTCGCGACAATTAAGTTCTGTCTAAATGGTAGAAATGCTTTGAGTCCGACATCATTATTAACGTTCGGGGTTCCAGGTAAACGTTTCACCCGTTCGGGGATAACTTACATCATTAGTAACGGTTCTGACGTTTTTAAACTTTTTTTTTCTTCTGCATCTGTTGCTCTCTCCTTTCAGAAGACGTGACAGCCTTCACTTCATTATCTGTTTGTCGAGAAGTCCTTCCAGCCCATTCCTTCCTTTTCTCATTAATTAAAAGACACGCCAGTTCTTTCGTCAGAAGACTTGAGAGCTTTCAGAAAAGAAAGGATTTTGGATGCAGAGGAAGAAGTAACCCAAAACCGGCCCTGATCTGAGCGAAAGCTCAACCCGATCGTAAGTCCTTGAACCATGGTTTGGCAAACAACCGATGGAACGGAAAATATTTATTCTGACAAAATTTGAGAAGTTTCTATCAACTGTCAACATGTCGAATCCCTCATGCCTTGTCGAAAGCTGAGGAACAACACTTGAGCAAAGCTCGTGGACTTGAGAAGGAGCCTCAAAATTGATTTTATTAAAGGATTAAACGTCAGTAAATGTTTTTCTTTTTTTTGGAGGCTAAATTTTTTTGGAAGGAAAAGCTCGACACTTTATTTTTACAAGCTTTTAAAAGAAAGTTTTCCAAAATCGGAGTTGTTATCAGTGTTGGCGATAAAAACAAAAATGTCGATTAAAGCGTTCCGGCTGACATAAAAACGGCCTTTTCGTTATTTTTTTTATTTTGTAGCACAATTTTGAAACGGTTTAACCCCTTTCAACTCCTAAACGGTTTAAACTGGGATTAGGGCACTGATCTGACCTCCAGATACAACCCCTCAATGCTACACATACCAACTATTTATCACTTTTACCGTAACAATTGTACGAATTTACTTTCCGGTCCCCACAACACTTAGAGATATGTGAGCAAATATTTTGACTTTGCTCAAGGACAGACGGTAGCGAAACAAGGTCAACCATCGAGCTTTAGGGTGTAGACTCGGAAAATCTTTTAATAGTTTGATCGATAATAAATAAATAAATTTTGGGGGCAGGTTTTGTCGGGACAAACGTTCACGAACAATTTTTATTGCGATATAAACAAAGCAGGAGACAATAAAGAAAAGCGAAAAATCGTAGAAAAGCCACCAACGAGGGAGAAAAAGCTCGGCCGTTTGTCGTTTTGCTTAAATTTTTCCCCCCGAATTCCCCAAAGGAAAACGCAAACTGTACTTTTAAAAAAAAAGTCAGGAATGAAAAATGGCAACATCGGAATTACGGGAAGGACTGCTAAAAAATTAAAAATGTTCGAAAGTAAAGAAAAACTTTTAATGTCAAGTTCATAATAATGGCGGAAAATATCTGAAAGCTCTTCTTTATCTTTTAAAAGCCTTTAAGAAAGTGGAGGAAAAATTTGGAATGAGCGCCAAAGAAGGTAAATGAGTTAACGCCAATTAGACCGTGGAAAAATTCTGGAGAGGAGATTCTGTTAAGAGAAAGAGCGGAGGAGATGAGAGAAAGAAGAAGAAAGAAGACGAGATGGAAAAGAAAAATATTTTCCGGAGAACCAGAGACGTGATCGATTAAATTTTAAACCTTTTTCCTTTGATAATAAATTCTGAAAGCCCAGCTTCGAATAACGCTTTTCCCTTCTTTCTCAAAAATCTGGCTTGGGAAATGGTTTCCAGGTGCGCGGGCAATCTTAGAAGAAAGGATTTCCACAGTCGAGATGATGTCACCCCGTTTCATTTTAAATTCCCATTTACATGTGTTTGTTGTCTGTTTCTTTTTTTGAAATATTTTCTTCTAATTTTATTTTGTTTCTATTTCCACGTTTTTCTTTTTCATTTTTTCATTTCCCTGTTTTTCTTTCCTTTTATTGTAAAATATTTTCTTATGAAGATTTGTTTTCTTTTCAAAGTCACGTGACTTCTGTGCCCTCACCCCCGAATTCTTTTATGTCATAGAGACGCTAGTCATCACCATCTTGTGCAAAATTTCTTTTGGTTCTGAAAACAAAATGAGGACGCTTAACAGCCGAACAAAGGAACTGTATACAAATTAAAATATATCGTATAATTATAAAATTTGTTGTTTTTAGTAGAAACCGCATAAAAAAGTCTAAAACGTTAACTGAATATCAGTGTAAGTGCCATGTAGTGGTTTCTGCCATTTTACTATGACAATTTTTTAAATGAAAATGTGCAATACTTATGAAATAAAGTCTTCATAAAAGTGTGATTTATATACTAAACAGATATATAAAATGCAGCTCTTATTGATTGTTTGTAAGTAATCACAAATTTAAGGGTTTATTACGAGCCGCGTAAAAAAAGTCTAAAATAAACTTTTTACTAACGCACAGCTGTTGGTATGTTTGTGTGTAACCTTCAACTCAACTAACAACTGACCCAAGAAGTTAATTACTAAACTAGTATTTTGTTGTTTCATAGTTAGTTGTTTCATAAATACTGCACACTTTAAATTAGTTTTAATTACTCAAATGTTGCTGTGGTGTAGTGGTTGGTAGTGATTTGAATCCTCTCCCATATCCTGTTGTTCCCAAGGGTGAAAAACGGGATTAAAACTTTAAACAAACTACACTAATTTCATAAATAGCAAACTCTTCTAGTCAGCTTATATTTCATAAATATTGCACGCCTTTTCTGAGATTTGAGGCAAAAATTTAAAGCTGTGACAGAGCACGAGTCATAGTGATCTCTCATAAGCTAAATATATTTTGTTTGAGTTTAGTGAGCTCTGTGGTTTGAGCACAACCGTAATATAAATTCCTGTATTGTGATTGGTGATTGACTTATACACTCGACTGTCAGCACACTAACAACCACGGACAATTTTTCCCGACAGTACTTGACCTATGAGACAATTTCAGAAATTTTTTTCTTCCTCTCCGCTCCTTTCGAGAATGATAAATTATTCTTTTCTCGATGATTTGTCTTCGGACAAATGAAACTCGAAACAATTGACCTTTTGTTTTAATTTTCATTTTAAAACAATTTCCTTTATTTAAATAAATAAATAAAAGAATGAAAAAAAATGAAGAAACAACAACAGCAACAAAAAAAAGAGAGATAATAAAAGATGGAAGAAGAAAAGCTTTTCATTCCTTCAGTTATAAAACAAAAAATTTTTTTGTCCTGTTATTCGTCTTGTTGCATTTTAGATTAAATGAAAAAGAAATTGCGCATGCGTTTTGCGCAAAACTCTGACAAAACTCTTTTATGTCTCTTTTTATGCGACTATGAAAAGCGCTCGAGCCATCTTCGTTATTCCCTCTCCGCGTATTGGTTGCACGAAAGGAATCAAAAAGACCTGAGTTCGTGCACACAACACAGTAAATGCATTTCCTTAAATGGAATCGTTTTCACGAGCTTCCGGATTTAAACCATTTCCGTTATAAAAAGCTTTCAGGAAACGAAATTTTGGATTTTATTTGTCGAGAGATATAAAAGGAAAAAAGTGAGGAGGTTGCTGTTGGATTTTCTCTTTCCTCCTCCTCCCCGTCCGCCTCTTTCTTACCACCCGTTCCGTTTTTTACCACGAAAGGAAGATGATATAAAAGAACTGTTAGGCTTTATTTAGATCACGCTTTTGAAGGAGAGATGACGGGAGTGTTAGGCTTGGAAATGAAGAAGGACGTCGGAAAAGAGAAAATATAAATGGAAATCCGATGTCAATTTATACTGCTTCTGTTTCCTTCGGTCTTTAGCTGTTCCCTCAAAGTAAACACAACTCCCTGGCGAAAATTGTTTGAACGACATTTTAAAGGCTGCTTGTCAGTTTTTCGATCCGCCATTTTTTTGTTACCTTTCTCTTCGTCCAAACTGCTAAAAAATTTTTGCGGTATCACGTTTAGGGCTGGCAGCTTAACGAAATTTTATTTCTCACTTGTTCTAACGGTGTTCTTTGGTATTGAAACAAAACTGGCCGAAGGTTCGATTCTAATGTCCTAAAGTAGTACATCTTAAATAAGTATGTTTGGTATCCTTGAGTGTAACCTTCAACTCAACTGACGATCAACCCAAGAACTGTTAGTGTTCACGTATAAAAAATAACAGAAGTGAAACTTTAAATGACATTTTCTTTCATAAATAATGCACACCTTTAATCAGTTTTCACATACTTATTGCACCTTTTAAACCAGTTTCTATTTCATAAAAACTGCACATTCTTAAATGTGACTATGAAAAGCTCTTCATGAACTAGCTGAAAGTACGATTCTAATGTCCTAAAAGTAGTGCTTCTTAAAATTCACAATTCTAAAACTGCTTAAGAGCATGATCACACTGCACTACAATCACCAAATTGATTAAACTTTAGATTGGTGGATGAAGAAGGGGTTACATGTACACCATTCCAAGGGTTGTGAGTTTGAATCAACCCCTATTATTCTCGTTATTATCCAAATTTTATGTGGTGGTTCATTTTGATCTGATCTGTATTCACTCAAATGGGATAGAAATCGGAAATATAGATCAGTAGGACATGGTATGGTGTTGTCATTAGAACTAAACTATTGTAATGGTCAAGTCACGTCCATGACTAGCTGACTACCTCTTCACCACCTCAAAACTTGTTAAGTCGACTACAACATGACTTATGATTAATCTCATAACTTGGGTATTTAAGGGGAAGCGAAGTTCTTAGTCAGCAGTCACGAACCCAGGTTTTGGGTTGGTTGAAGCCTTATTCAGCAGTCACTGACCCAAGACTGACTTTGTTGAATTCTTATTTACAAGCCATTGACCTGGTAGTTTCTAATCGGCGATCCTTGTCATAACAGGCTCACTAAAAGTGTGCATTACTTATGAAACGAATACGATTTCTTCTTCCAAACACTCAACTTGAGACATTCAAAACAAGTCGATAGAAACACGCCAAATCAAATTTTCAAACATCCCTTACAAATGAATATTATATCACCCTCACGACTCCACCAAACACAACTTCAGACTTGGTTTGCAGATGACCTAAACCTGAATCTCGAGAAAAGCGAAAAACCATCTCATGAGAATTACATCCTCCTTCAGTTGAGTATATTTATATATAAGTATACATCAACTTCCTTTGCGAATTTCATCTTCAAATAAATTATGTCAATATTTTGTGAGGAAAGCGGAGTGTCAACCCTCGATTCCTTCCCTTACTGCTTAACTTTCCTCTTCTTCTCCTCCTTCCTTCTTTCATCCCGCTAACCGACACATATTCTCGGTTTTCGGCGTCAAGAAAAAAGGGAAAACCGTCAAGAAAATACGAGTCTTACTAATTAACATTTTAAATTAATTTTATAACTCGTCAAATTAAAGTTGGAAAAAAATTTTTTAATTAACATCATGAAATCTGAAACTGGATATGTGTCTTTGTTAAAAATTATTTTGAATTTTACGTAATAGTAGGCCTACTTATTTATGCTTGTTTTTATATATTTATTTACGGACTGATTTGTCTGTATATTTATATTGAATTTATTTTTATTTATTATCATATTTATTTACCTCATTAGTCAGGATGATAACTTCTGTTATGTATGTGGCTGTGTATAGTTTCTTTATTTACGCTGATGATTGCTGTTTGTTATATCACTCATTACATTTATAACATATTAGATTTATACTCATTGGTGTGGGTCGTTTTTCCTATTTTTTCTTTTAAGCTCAGAACCAAATTTATTTTTCTGCGGGCTGAGAGAGTTTATTGCAACAGTTTTCTTTGTCCATAATGGCGTTAATGGTTTTGGGGATGACTTTCCAATTTTTCTCGTTTTCTAGCATGACTTGGGTCATATTTTAGTAGAAGATGTCTTTTAAGACTATCCCTTGCAGCTGTGTTGTCCTATTATCTTGTTACGCTCATTTTCCGGTGAGTCCTTTCCGTGTTGTCGTGTGGTGTTTGCTTATTGATCGAATTATTTATCAGAATATACCAAGTTATAGTATATGTTTGTATATGTTAATTATATATCTAGTATAGTATAGGTGGGTTGGAGAAACAAAACGAATATTAAATACATTAAGATACAGTAGCTGAGGTTGGAATGGGCAGGCCATGTTTTGAGAGCCAATGACAGGCTGATTCTCAAAATCCTAAGGAAGCCCGAGGGAAGCAGACGAGTAGGTTGTTCCAAATTAAGGTGGAAAGATGGAGTCTGGGAAGACGTCCGAGCAATTCGAATCCAAAACTGGAGGAGATGCGTATTGGATAGGACAGAATGGAAAACACTCTTGCGGAAGGCCAAGGCCCACACAGAGCTGTGGAGCTAGTGAATGAATGAATGAAGATACAGTAACTAGTACAAAAATAACGCCATTGTTATTCACCGAGTGACGCTCTGCGTCAGCACTGATTGACCTCAATCGGTCACGTGCTTTATTTATATGATTCTTACAGGGTCTCATTTTGCGCCCTCATGCTAGTTTCCGCATGTTTTACGACGTCTCTGATACAAGTTGATCCGTTTTTGAACGTATTGCTTAGTCCCCACAGTATAATTAAATCTTTTAGAGGAAAGGTGTATACAAGACAATTTATAATTAGAAACATATTGGAGCGTGAGAACATATTAGAAAATTGGAGCGGAAGTGGATGGAAAAGAAAGTCACTGAGGGGTAGGAAAAATGCAATAAGGAAAAAGTGGGAAAATTTGTTTAAATATATTCTCGGAACGGAGAATAAAATTTCACATAAATCAAATAAATAAATAAAAAAAGATTAAATAAGAAACCAGAAGCAATAATAATGTTTATAATGTAAACATAACGTGGCAATAAACATAATTTTTCTCTCTCTCCAGAATTCGTCAATAAGTCATTTCGAATTCAAGCATCGACGATGGATGAGATATTAAGGGATGGCGAAGATGGAGTGAAGGGATGCGGGTGCATTAAAAAGTTTAAATTTGTTACAAGTAGAAAAAGTGGAAAGCGGAAGAAAAATAAAAGTTTATCTTATTTTTCGAGTTAATGCAAAATGGATCTATAATTCCAGAGAAGAAGAAGAAGGAAAAAAAAAAGAAAATTCATTTCGGTGTAAAGGCGGAAGACGAGAGCGGGTGAAATAGAGGGCGGTGCAAGGAAAGGAATAGGTGGAAAGTTAAAATTTTATTGGATTTACGACTTCTGATTTTTCTTTTTCCTCTTCGGTGGAAGGAAAGAACCGCGAAAGATATTGTGTGCGTGGTCGAGAAAATAAAACTTTTTTTTTATTAAGAAATTCTGTTGGGTTTCTCACCCCCCCTTCCCCTCACATCCTCTCCCGACTCTGTTGCTTTTTTCTCATCTTTAAGATGGGATTCTGAGTTTTTCTTTGGAGGCAGTGACAACCTGTTTTTATTTGAATAGCAGATTTTTAACCAAATTTTGTTTTTATCTCATTTTTTTTACTTCTCTTTTGGGTTCTTTTCTCTCCTGTTGTCGAAACTCTTCCTAGCTATTCTAGACTCATTCACACTTCATACATAACTTTTTTTATGCTACACTTTCTTCTTTTCGTTTTTTGGCCAACTATGCGCCATATTTAATGCAAAATATGGGAGGAGTAGTGTAGTGGTTAAGTTCCTGACTTGGACGCGAATGGTCGTGAGTTCGAATCCTCCTTCCGCATCCTGTTATACCCCCAAAAAAAGAGTGAAAAACGGGATTAAATTCAATAAAAAAAGGCAAAACAATTTTAAAAAGTTATTTATACAGCTTTCTTACAGACACCAAACACAAAGACAATCTCTAACTGTTACTGTCTGAATCTTAAACGATCAGGCGTTTCGTTCACCTAACCCAAAGTGTGGCTCCGGAGCCACATGCCGCTCCTTACATCTTGACTGTCGCTCTTCCGTACAATGTACTATATATACCTAAACTGTAATGTATATATACTATGTACTAGCTGTAATAATCAAACTAAAAATGTATAACTAAATATTATCTTTATATAATACAATACCGAGTTTTATTTAATGTATTTCCACAAAATTTAAGGACACAATCATTAAAGCTGTAGGGGCTGGCAACATTTATGAGATTTAATTGTTCATGGAAGTGTGCACTATTTATGAAATTAAGTCTACTTTATTGTGTTATACTTAATATAGAAACAAAAAATGAATATAACTTATGAAAATTTTTTTGTCACAGAAGTGTGTGTGTATGACGCTTACTACGGTGTGTAATCCATTTCAAAAATAATGCACAAAGTCAATAAGTAATTATTTTCAAAAGTAATGCACACTTTGATGTAGAATTCATTAGAAAGAACAACGTATATTTTAGTATAAATTTCATTTCAGAGATAATTTAGGCCGAGACACAGTATTTAGCAAAAGGCAAGCTCGAGAGAGTACTTTGAGCAGTAATTATTTGGTTAATAATGTCTCAGCAAAGCTTGTCTCTACAGCAGAGATTTCAAAATGGCTGTTTGAACAAATTTCAATTTGTGTGGTTTGAATTTGGCTCTTTTGTATGATGAGTTTGCCAAACCGATGTGGACATTTTAATCAATCTGAAGAGCTACTGCGACAGAACCTAGCTTTTATACCGCATGGAGGGATATAGTTACCTGCTGTAGACGACAAAATGGCTATTTCAGTAAAGTAACTTCTCAGTTTGCAGGTGTACGCTGTTGTTAAGTGAACAGAACGTTGAATTGTTTAAGTTTCAAACAGCAATAGTTACAATATTGTGTTTGTGTAGGTACCAGTGTTTAGTAGGAAATGGGGATAGGTTTTAGTGCGTTTTTCAAGTTACGCGATATAAAATCACAAAATAGGTACAAAGAGATCCTTTTTTATAACTGAGATTTTGACCTTTCTGCTAATATCCGGTCACTAACACACGTTAAGGGCAGGATTTAATAAAAATCACGGATACAATGATGAGATCATGTCTTACTGAGATAGTCTTTAAAGTTAAGCACGTCAGAATCGTACCTGAAATTTTCAATGACAAACAGAATGAGATTTAATCATTTAAGACATCTCAAAAACGGGCCAAGCATAAAATGTTCAGGTAGAAATCACACGTACACTCACTAAATTACGATTCAGTCTAACTCTTCGACTGCAATCCTTCTTTTGTAACATAAATTAGTCGTCAAATTCACACTATTCCAAGAATCTCTTAAGCTCTCTTACACAATTCAAATATTTAGAATATCTCAGTCGAAAACTCATTGTTGCGTAATCACGGTGGTCTACATTTAGCGACGACACGATCACAATTGGAGGTTAAATTTACGATAATAATATATTTTGAAGCTTTTAGATGTCAAGTTAAGACGCTTCAGAACTGTGAAGTGTTGGAAGTTTTGACTCGACTGTCGAAAACGAAACTTGTGTTCGATTAAAGACGCGTTCAACTGTTAAAGTGCGCGAAATGTCTGGACAAGATAAGGGAAGATTCTATTATCGCTCTTAGAATTCAAAACCTACGTATTATCCCGGGGAGTAATAATAATAAAACTTTCACTCGTTTTTCCCTTTTTTTTGCTCCCGAAACATCCACAGCCGTATGTTCCTCTCAAATGTACTATAAACAGCATGTGCTGCTGTTTTACTGTAATTATCCAATGTAAACCTTGAAAACTTTTTCCGAGGGAAACTTTGTGTTCGTATATATTAAAAAAAGGGTTTCTAATTGGAGTTACGTGATGGTCGGCCATGTCCACTCCCAATTCACACGACCTAAATATTTAAATTCTTCATAATATATCCTTGAATCGCTATGTAAATATAAAAATAACTTTGGAGACTGAACAAAGCCTTTCTTTGTAAGAGTGTTCAGAGTTTTAGTCAAACATGATCTGATCTCTAAATTTTGTTTCTGTTTCAGATGGTGATTGTAGTGACTTTTACGAAACGTTACAAACAGGTATCGCCATCATTTTGAACTCCAAGCGTGGATTGATTATGTTTGAAGGTAAGACTACAGTCATATTCTTAATGTGGAAGGTGAAAACTACAAACATTAATACGATAAACCAAAGTTCTTCGTTTAAAGAAGTAGGATCACGTTTTCGATTGTCCAAATGCTGAATTTTACAAACAGAACGCGTAAAACAAATCTCGGTTTTTAATGCGTATCAGCCTTTTCCTCTTATGTGTGTATAGTGTTACAATATTATGAAGTAGAGTTAGTAGCTATTAATAACAGTTCTGACTGATTTATTACCGAGGTTGTTAGTCTTGGAGGGAGAGTTGGGATGGAAAATGGTGGAAAAATTTGAAGAAACTTTTATAGGTAAGGTAGGGACAGGAGAATTATTTTCAGGCTGGATAAATTACTAGCCAGGTTTGACCCTTGACCTTTAGATTGACAGAAGAGTGCTCTACCTTTCGACTACGGCCTTGGTACTCAAGCTTTTTCCTTCCCGGGCCAAATTTCCATTGTGAACATTACGACTGGGCCACGACTTACCAAAACAATTTACAAGTCCAGTTTTAGACGTATACAATTCGCCCTCAAAGCATCATCTGTATGTACATCTGTCAGTCTGTTTCTGTATGAATTTTCTGTATGTTGCCTCATAAAGACATGTTGAGGCAAACAATGTTAGCAGTTCCTGAGCACAGGCCCGAACATTTTCGTACTGGTCAGGCACTACTATTCAGACCTAACAGTGAGGAATCGACCTTTCACAAATTTTCACTCAATCGGTTTCCACTGGCCAGTCAGTAGCCAGTAGTCTTGGTGGGCCGCAGTTTGAGTACCAAGGACTACGGGTTCTGGCTTTTTAGCTTTCTTTTTGATTTGTTTTTAAGCGGCATAACAACCCAGACTTGAATAGTGCGATTTTCATTCCTAAAAACTTTGTCATTGGAAGCGCGTCTCTTTAGATCCGAGGAGATACTTTTGAAACTTTCAAAGAGTGAGCTTTTGTGAAAAAAAATAAAGTAAAAAGGAAAAGCGCATAAAAACAAAGCCGATTTTATCAACAACCATAACAACAAAAAAATAACGTGAAAGCCTAAAAATACGTCAACATCTCAACTGTGAACACAATAGGTGCGGTCATCGAAGTCATAAATTCAAAAAACCGTAAAAACAAAGAGAAATCAAACCAGAATGAAAACAAAAAACGGAAATGGACTCAGGGGTCTGGGAGGAGAAGGGACACGGAAAACCTGTTTCATACAAAAAAAATATATATATATACAATATATATGCTATAAAAAAGTAATAAAGAAATTCCGAAATCCCGAAATGAAAAATCACCAGTACGAAAGACGGTAAGACAAAGAAAACGAATCTCATTCTTATCGGACCGTTGAAAGTTCTTGTCCAGCGGGCCGAAAAAAAGAAAAGGAACCTTTCTCCTCAGACCTACTTTCACCCCCTTCTCCCTCACACCCACCACCAAAAACAAAAATCTTCAGAAAAAAATTTCAAATAAACCTCGACGGTAAAATAAATAATAAAACAAAGAAATAAAAGTAAACCCAACGAAAAATTTTTATTATTTATTTTGAGCATGGAAATAAATTTTGATTCGGGCGGAGTAAACGAGAAGAAGGAAGAGGGTGGAATAAGGAAGGGATGAAACGTCTGTCGTAAAATAAACAGATTGCTGAAGGTGCAAAGCACATGTTAACCTTAGAGAAACCTTCCAGAAGAATTTTCCTTTACACTCCTCCCTTTCTGTGCATTTCTCTTCTCTTCCCTTTTTTTTTCACCAAATTTCTTTTTCCCTTGACATTTTCGTCGGAGGAGAAAGGGGTTGAAAGAGAGGGTAGAAAAAGAGAAAGAGGAAGGTTAACTTTGAAGTCGAGAATTAAATCTTAGCCTTAAACTCGTAATTCTTGTGTTTATTAAAAAGAAAGTTTCTCAATCTGTCGTTTAACAAGTTCAAATGGACGTTTCTGTTGGAAAATACCCTCTCTCCCTCCTCTCCTCCCCAACCCCCCGGTAAAAAAAGAAAATTTTTCTTCCAAAATGACACGTTTAGCGTTATTTCATGGTCCCTCCTTACTCCTCTACCTTTTGGCTCCTCAACAGTCTCCATTATTTCGAGTCTGAAAGTCTTTTTCCTCGCGGCAAATTTCTTTTTATTTTACTTTAGACTAAAAGAAAAATTTCTCTTTCCACTAAGAAAGAAGATGTTTTAAAGTTTTTTTTTATGCGGCCTTTTTTCTCAAAATGTTTTTCGCGGCTTTGGGGGAATAAGAAAAAAAAACGCTTTTTTGGAAATTATCAAAAGCCATTTGGTTTAGCTCTTTCTCGCTTTTGAATTTACTCATCCTCCTTCTTTTTCCTCCTTCTCCACTTTCCGTTCTTTCTTTTTTCGAAAAATTATCATCATTTTGCTCCTCCTCCTCGGCCATGAATTATAAAATTTATCCTTTAACAATGACACCAGATGCTGCTGCTCCTTTTGTTTTCCAAGGCAAAAAATAATTTGGTTTGCTTCAAATTTTTAAAAAAGTTTTTAACGACTGAAAGGATTTTGAGAATTTATATAAAAATGGCGGATGGCGGGAGGAAGAGAGGATGTTATATGACTGAAGCAATTGTGAGGATTTTCTCCCTCTCTTCCTCCGGAAGTTTTCCAGGCCCCGGAGACAAGAGTATAAATATAAAAGTGAAAGGGAGTTTCAAAAAATTTTTCAGCTTTTTTTCTCTCCCCCGGTCCTTGTCCTCTTTAGCTGAAAGATTTATGGCACTATGACTTTTGTTATCGCTGTATAATAATCGCCACAGTTGATAAAAAATAGTCAAACCTTGTTTTACCAAGACAATTCGTTGTAATCTTGAAAACATATATTATATATATACCGGGAAGTAATATCGTACGTAGGCTTATATGTTTCGGTAAAAGTGATGAATCCCGCGAATATGATTCAAGCGATTGCTTATAATCACCAAGTAAATGTGACGAAACTGTGAATATTTATCACATTTACCGGTTAGTTTGTAAAATCTCCAACTTGTGATGTGGAAATTAATTAAAAATTTTCTGGAATTAAGACTTGAAGATTTTATAAACCAGTCGTTAAACCAACAGGAACAAGGAACACTCGGTTATGTTCATTTTACGTGTCTGGAAAGTGGTCGAACGTTCTTCACGGATTTCAGGCGAGCTTTGTCACTATCAATACAACACAAAACAAACTCGAATATACACTCTCTGGGAATCGGTTCGACTTGGACTAAGACATCTCGTCAACTGGCGACAGCTTCAAGTCGATTTATTTATACTAATTCTCCTTAGCATCGTTACCGTCCTTTTAATCTTGATATGCGTTCTCAGTTTAGAATATTTCATCATTGGAATTTTTGAGTAAAATTATTGCTGACTTTACGGCTTATTTATGAAATAAATTCTTCACTAAAGTAAAAAAATGAGCTTTGAATAGAAATGTGCATTATTTATGAAATGAGTGGGACCCATAGCACATAGATACCAATACTATTCATAGAACCGATATTATTATTTATATATACTATATATCTATCCTCGGTTGACGAGCAGATACCGAAACTTACTTGTTGTCAACAGTACTCTTATGCAGAAGGAAGTTTTTTGATAAGCAAAGCAAATTCATTCGAGTCGTTCTAAAGCCTGAAAATTTGTCGTCTCGGTTCTTTATACCAGGGGTCTGTAACCTTTTTTTGGACGGGGGGCCATTTTCAAAATAAAATTATTTACGTGCGCCTTGCATTCAAACATACTTAAATTGTGTTAGATATATATCATTGAATTTTGAGTATAAATATTATTAAAAATAAACATAGCGGGAGATCTGTGGTGTAGTAGTTAAGGGCCAGACTAAGAAGTTATACTCGCGAGTTCAAATCCTCCTCCCGTGTCCTGTTATACCCAAAAAGGGAGAAAACGGGATTAAAACTCGATTATAACTATAACTATTATTAAATATAAAAAAATATTTAAAAAAATTTATTTAATTGACATGCTATAATAATATTAATGTCAGCGAACAAAAATTTTCCAATTCTTATAAGGAGAAAAAGAAAATACAATTTGAATTACATATATATTAATATAAATATATTATATTGGTGCTTTATGGGGCTGCACAAAAAATTACAAAGGCACGCAGATTACCGAGCCCTACGTTATACAGTTTCCTCTCCCAAATTCTTATACAACGTTTCAACTCCAATAACAGAAATACAACGTTTCAACAATGGCTAGACAATCTATAAAATGTCGTATTTCAAACTTTTCCGATACCGGAAACATATTTTATTATAAAATTATTAATAAATAAATAAATTATTTATTTAAATAGAGCTTTCACTGTTACTAACAAAATCACTGCCTCCTGTTGACTTGTCGGAGCTGCTTTCTTTTTGTAACGACGATAACAAAGAACGTATCTAGTGACACTTGATTCTGACAAAATGCGACACTCCTTTGTTCTCACTCTTACTGGGTCGGTGCTTCAACAAAATGTTTCACTGTTTCCTGTACACCACTTGAAATTTATTAAAAAATTTCCTCTCTCTCATTTTGGCAAGAGTTTTTACTTATAAACAAGGCGACGGAAGCAGTTTTTAGATTTCTCGAATGAGACATTTGTTTAAGCACAACTGCAGGAGAAAACAAAATTTTTTCCCTTGTTGAAGGTCATGACAGCATTGTGCTTTTGCTCCTGCAGAAAGTTTTCTTGCATTTTAATTTAGAGTTTTTCCAAATATTGATTTACAAACTCTGTAAAAGCGAGATAATCCGACTTAGGAAAGCTTTTTTCCTTCCAACATAAATAAAAAAAGGGAAAATTCCTTTTTTTTAAATCTTCCCAACAGAATAAGCTTTTCCTCCTCCCTGATTCAGCTGAAGAAAATAAAAAAAACAAATCTTTGAAACAAAAGACCATCTCCTTCTGTCTCCTCTACCCGGAGAGTTAATTATAATTAATGATTTTACTAAATTTTTGAATTCCTTTTTAGCTCTTTCCTTGGGTGTGAATAAAGACAACAGTCAACAGCCAGATGACGAGTTAGCTGAAAACATAAACCTCTACTAGAGCAATGAATCAGCAAACACACAGTTCTCCAGTTACACGATTGTTGCGAGTCAAAGATAGAGAACAGTCACAGCTGACACTCTAAAGACGTGAGTAGTTGATTTTGGTGGTGTTGAAAAAAAAATTCAGCAACGAGCTTTTAAGCTTTTTGAGCCCGTCAAAAGGTCACATACCGAAATTCAGTATAAAAAGAGAGAGAGAGAGAGAAACATGGTGTCAGAACGAAAGGCTTTGATCTACGCCAACTCAAATTTGGTTTCAGAGTTTGTTTGGAAAAAAAGGGTTGAGACGTATCGAATAAGCGAGCTTTTGACTAAGTTAAAGGTTTCCTGTTTTAGTTTTCCCTTTTTTATCCCTGAAACTCTCACAGAACATGGGATAACGTAATTCATTTGATATATTCCCGGGACAGAGTATAAGAGGGCGTTGAGTTTTCTCTTTTACAAAAGGAGAAACTGAGTTTCTTTTAAATAAAATTATTCAAAGCGAAACCACCCGACGCCTAACGCACACGATCGGTTTCCCCGAGCTTTTCCACAACGAAAGTAGGTCAATAATGTTCTCGAAAGCACCTTTATGGATTTGTGATTGGGAAAAATCTCAGTAAAATATAAATACAGGGAAGGAGAGTGATTGAGACTACAATCTTGTGTGGTGTTATTGATTAAGATACAGACTTGTCTATCGCTCTAACATCTTCCAGCACAGGGAGGAGTAGTGTAGTGGTTAAGTTCCTGACTTGGACGCAATGATCGTGAGTTCGAATCCTCCTCCTGCATCCTGTTATGCCCAAAAAAGGGTGAAAACGGGATTAAAACCACCACCACTAGAAACCATCACATCTTCCAGCATCAATGATGGCTAAGCTTTATAATATTCTCCAGTCAAACAAAATAAAAAAGTGGGATGAGGACTATTCCAGAGTTTGTGTTCGCTGTTAATATTATAACTTTATAAAGCGATACTCTATAAACTTTAAATTTATTTCGAAACGGTTGATATTAAAAATATATGTTTACAGAAAAAACTGATTCAGACCAAATTTTAAATCTCCATTTCTTTCTGCTCTCTCCTCCTCCTCCTCCCCCCCGCACAAAAAAAATAATAATAATAAATAAAAAGTTGTTGGGTTGCTCGTAAAAAAAAACTGGAAAAGTAAAACATCCGGGACATTTTCAATATTCCTCCAAAATTAATAATTTACGTTTTAAAATTTTTAGTCAGAGTTTCTCTCTCTCTCTCTCTCTCTGCCCACCAACAGCAGCTCCTAACCCCCTTAAAAAATTCAGTTTTATCTGGAGAGTTTTCGCCTCCACTTCCTCCTATCGTCTTCCTTTTTTTCCTTCTTCCTCATCCTCTCTCTTTCGTTCTCTCAGTAATTTTCAATTTTATTGTTTTCCTTTTCGTAAATTTTAAATCATATGAATCACCAGTCAAACGAAATTCTTTTTTTTTGTCTTCCCCCCACTCTCCCCGGCCTCTTTTGGCCTCTGGCCTTCTACTCCTTCCACGTTTTTCCTCAAACTTTTTTTTTATATATAAATTGAATTTATTGAAATTTGCTCGGGTCATGAAATAACAAAGAAAACGATTTCTCCAAAAGTAAGATGAAGAAGGAAAAAAAAAAGAATTTGAAATTGTAATTTATTTATTTATTTATTTTGTTTTGGGGGAGAGAGGGTAGGAATTTGGAATGAAGTAGAATTTTTTTGTATTCTCATACCACGAATATTTTCTTTTTTCTTCTGTTTGACATGTTTGATTCTTGTATTGTTAGAGTGCTGAAAGGAATCTTGGTGGATGATACGATTAGGAAGGAGGATTAGATCACGATCAGAGTTTCAACAAGAGTGTGGCGATTCCAACCAAAGACAGCAAATATTTATAGTAGTGTCAAGGGAAATAAGTCGTGGAAACATTCGAATACAGATATCACAGAAGCTAAGTGTTGGTACGCCTGCGTCAAGCAAAGTGATGTGGGTCAGTTTCTCCTAGAGAGTCGGGTACCACTAAGAGTGGCTCAGTATACAAACAGGTATTTGTTGGTGTTACTGGTAGTAGTTAGCTATATTTGAGTTTGACTCTATCTCAGCGATTTATACTTAAGTTACAAAACGTTAAAATATTTGGTACTAACATACATATTCACCAAATCTGACCAACTCGACCTAAGTTTTTCACTCACTTCCTCTCCAACTCAATACCTGACTGTCTCAGTATTTATGGGTTCTAGGCTAATAATTCTTGGCTGTTTTGGGTATATATTGGGAGCCGGTTGCGAAGAAAATTTAGTATTTCAGGTTCTGGTCGAAATGAATCAATCAGCATTCGACAATTTGCCAATTGTGTCAGCACAACTGACACTTTTAGTATTATTTTCAGTGAGAAACTGTCATGTTTTGAACAGTGAACGACTTTTATGAATTTTTGCTACTCTCCATGCCTTTAAAAACATAAAGACGATAACCTCTCCTCTTTTTTTACTAATTAACTGCCACGTGTCTTCTAGTATGAGAGATTAAGCAGTTGGTTTAACTCTAAAGAGACTCTTTACTTAGGAAACCCCAACAATTGGATAATGGGTCTAACTGAAAATCCAGTCTGGAAAAGAGTATGAGTAGCAAGGAGAGTGAAAGAAATGTAGTTTAGAGAAGGAAGGAGAAGTGATATGGATATGGAGCAGGCATTTAGGAAGTGGATTGTCATTTAATCGCAACACAGTGTTTGAAAATAAATTTTGTTTAAAAAGACGAGCGGTAGTGGGACGTAAACGAGAGAAAGAGAGAAGGAAACACGTAATTACCTATCAACAGAAACAGATAAACGGATAAATTCTTCCACTCGAAAAATTTCTTAATTAAAACTATCATCCTCCTCAACTGAGAGAAACGAAAATTCAAAATATGAGATTGCGTTGTCTGTGGAAACACCCGACAGCGCATATCAGAGTTACTCATGAGTTTCGAACACAATGAGTGCAAAATTTGACACGAAATATTGACTAAGGGGAACTGAAACTTTTCAGTAAAAACCACAATACACCATTTAATAATAATTATATCAGGTGACATAATCCCACGTGGGTGAAAAATTTCCAACCGATTTTTCCGTCGCTTTTCCTTATCCACAACAAAAATGAAATAACAACGCAAAACAATTATAAAAACGCCGCTAATCGAGTTTGTTGCTTTTCGAAAGCTTCTCTCCTTAATTATCGGTCATAAACACAGATACACGTGCGTGGGTAAAACCCTAACTCAACCTCCAACCTCTCATCCTTATAAAATTTCATCACGCGAACCAATTTCCCGGGAAATTTTTCTCATTGCTTTTGTTATTTCCATCACTCAACAAGCACTCCATTCATCTCATCGCCTCGTGTTTGCGCCTATCTACTCGTCCCCATTTCTCTCCTCTCCCTTTGAAGGGAGAAACAAAAATCTCTCGTTGGAAAAGGAAACAGAGAGAGAGAGACTGATGGAAATAATTTCTCAAATCTAACGAAACCCAAAATTTTAATTTTCCTTTTAAAACTCGTCTAAAACTTCTTTTATGAAATAAATAAAACCGGAAAGGAGAAGAAGAAGAAAAGAAGAAGAAGAAGAAGATGAGAATTGGAGAAAATGAAAAAAGGAAACATTGAACAGCGTTTCCCACATTTTTTGAAAAGAATTCATCTCTTCCTTGACTGGTGGCACCGAAATAAAAACTTCAAATTTTACAAAAGGAAACGTCGTTATAGGATCCAACTTTGAAAAGGAAAATTTCTCCATCTCTCGCACCCCCGCCCCCGCCTCGGAACACAAAATCTTTCTTCTCTCTCTCTCTCTCTTACTCTCTCCCGCAGCCTTTTAAAAATGAAAATGAAAACCGAAGGAAAGGCTTCGAAATCATATCCCCGAGCTAAAAAAATAAAAATAATGGAAAAAAAGAAAAGAAAAACAATTTTATTCAAACATTTCATTTATTTATTAATATTTCCAGTTAATCTTTGAAGTGTGTCTGTCTGTCCGTCCGTTCGTAAAATTTTAATTTTCACCGGGGGAAACACTCTTTCCACGGAAATAAATTACCGAAAGCAAAACACAAATAAAATTCTAACGATGGAAATCCAAAAAAAAGAAAAAAAATTTCAATTTTTAATTAAAGTAAACAAAACCGATGACAAAGCGAAAAAATCAAGCTAATCAACAAGCTACCACTTTCACTTCCTCTTCCCAGCATCCCACCCACTTCCTCCTGCTTACGGTTCCTTACCCACTCCAATCCTCATTCTCTTTTTCATGGTAAATACAAAATAATAAAAGTAGGAGGAAGCTGCGGGGGTGAGGAGTGGAGAGCTTTGGGAAGCCTTTTTTTGGTGAAGTTCTATTTTGAATAAATATTTGCAGATTCAAAAATATAAATAAAAAATTAGTATTGGCGAACAAATCACATTTTGTCGAGTTTTCATTTTGTTTTTCGTTGTAGGAGAGGAAAACGTGACGGAGGAGGAGGAGGAGAGAAGACAAATGGAAAGCTTGTATTCAATGAGTTTTCATCGAGTCTCTTGGTGTTTGATTAAATGATGTTTGCGAGGTAGTCGAGGGGGTGATGGTAAGCTTTTTCATGTATTTTTGATTTTTCATCCATTTCCGGTTCCTCGTTACTCTTTCTTGCTTTTAATATCTTAATATATCTTCTAACTTCTTCTTTTAATTTTCTCCTTCCACCCTCTGTTTTGTTGGCTATCTATTTATTTAACGTACACCAAAGTATTGTATCTACACCACTCGTTAGGCGAGATATCACTGTATATCTACGGTTCCTGTATTCGCAACAAATTCAGATTTATAAACAGATCCTTGGAGAATAAGAAAGTTTTCTTGTATAACCGGAAAAACGCAACAGTTTTCCATATTGACAGTATCAATAAAGGAAGAGTCAGATCTTATACAGCATCCATTTTTCTGAAGAATCTTACCAGAAGATCTTGCCTGGCAACCAGCACTGAGTATCTCTTTAATGTTCCTTGCAGAAAAATATTTTTCCCTCTTCCATCGCCAAACAATTTGGATGACAGTACACCAGAACTTCAACTCATCACTGTTTGCTGTCCTTTAAAAATTTATCCAGTTTCTGGTTTCCAATTTTTATCTTCTTGCTAATATTTGGTTTCCACTCTCACCTAACTTTTCTTTACTATTTTAATCTCTTCTTTGGGTCTTTGTTTATAAACTTTCGTCATTAACACATGCGAGTACATGAAACTTATGAATGTAGCGTCGGCCGGTAGTTTCCGAGAAACTCAAATCCTTCTACAAGGTCACGATGGAAAGAGGAAGATGAAGTTATGAGGCTTTTAGCTCTTTTCTCAATTGCCTTGATTACCATCAAAGCTCGTCATTTTCAATTTATAAACGATGACAAGCTTTCAAACTGGAATTTGAGTCGTTGCTCTCGTTCCAATCGGAGTGTGGGAGAGGTTTGAACGTTTCCAATTTATCTTTTCCTAGTTTTGATTCTTTTCCCATCAATTTCGTATAGTATATATGTTTTTGTAGTTCGATCCTTTTCGTCTATGTTATTTATATGTAATAAAAGAAATTGGATGTTTCCCGGAATTGAAGCTTTCTATTGTTTTGTCTGTAAAGTTTTTAAATAAATAAATCGCTGAGAGAATAAAACTATAATTTGCACTTATGTAGGGCTTTGAGTGTTTGTACTAAAATTATTCTGGAAAGCTTAGGTGGAATGAGTTCTCTGTCATTATGAATACGAATTTATTGTTAAAGTTTTTATATAATGTTTATTAAAATGCATCGGTTTACATAATTTTAGGTTAGTCTTATCCCCGCTTTGTACCCTTAAATATAACAATATGTGGTGGAGGGTTCTCACATACACAATAAAAATGCGGTCACTTTAATTATTTGGTCACTAACGTCATTGAAAATGTTGCTGTAGTTTTGTAGTCAAATATCTGAAGTGCTACCCCCGGCCAGTTGGTAGGCAATGGTGAAACAAAATCTTATGCCCGATAGAGGTTCTGCTGAATTGAGAAAAATATAAAAACGAGGATTGGAAGACCACGTGTTTAGTTGACCATTTGAGGTTAAAAATTTAACCAAACTCTAGTTCCTAATATTAGTCCATTTTGCTATACAAAAGTGTATTTACGAGCTTAATCTATATAATGTAACTACAAACTAGAAGAAAATGACTCTCGGTCAAAAAGAAAGGTAAAATCTACAGCAAAAGAAAATTTCAGAAACAAAAGCCGCCATATTCATCCTGATTTTCCTAACCATAGAGTTGTCTTTCCCCGACTCTGTGCTCTAATTTTTTGGCGCAACCAAATTACTCTATAGCTTAGAGATTGTTACAGTTTTCCAGAACATTCGAGAAGAGTCTAGATCTGTTTTTAAAAAATCTGAAAAGACCCAAAAATGGACACTTGGTGATGAAGCTTTGCCTAATCGAATTGTGTCAGAGACCTGACCTTCAGTTTTCTGATCTTCCATAAACTTTAGTAAGGGTTTTGCTTTATAACTCAATGAATACTATTCTTGAATGATTGACAGTATTCTGATCAAATATTTACTTAAAAATAAATTTTCACAAATCAAGGATTTGGTCAAGATTTGATTCTTAAATAATGCACAAATTTTTCTAGAATCTATTTCAAAAGTATTTCCACAGTTTGAACGAAGATGTCTTCTTTTAGGAGTTTTGTTTTCGCACTTCTATCATAGTTAAATCTAAAAATTTTAAAGCGTATCTCTTTCTTTAGGGTAAGAACTTTTTTTACGCGATTGTTGTTAATTTTAAGTTTTTTCTTTGATTTTTTGAGGGGCGATTTAAACAGCAAAACCCTCTGAGTTCTTGACTGAGATCATTTTTTGGTCAAGTTGGTTGAGTTAGTTGGTGAGTTCTTACTTTCTTCTCCTTATTCTGGTTAGTCCTTTCCTTGTCTCTCATACTCTTCTTTTTGTTCCTCACTAATTTTATACAGAATCTATCAAACTGTTGCCATTTTTCGGGCGATTTTTGTCCTGATGGGCTTGAAAGTTGTCCGATTCTAGTCTCAGACTTCTTTGACCTTCACCACACGATTTTGAATGATTCACATCCTTAGTTATGACAATAGCTTTAAAGGAGATCAAAGGCTTCCACATCAGAACTGAAAAGCCATCGTTTCGTTGAAAACCCAACAGCATGTAATGCGACTCATTCGAATTATCTCGTAATCGGTTGTGAACTTGTTAAAATTTACACGACTCTAACCCGTTCAAAGCTCGCTCACCAAAATCCGTTTTTCCAAAGCACTATATATAGGAACGATTTGAAACGACAGCACGACGACACGTCTGTTAGTCTCCCATTCCAAGACTTTCCCAGTTCCCCCCGTTCTGGCAGGGAACCCTGCATTCGGAACATGAATAAAAACGGATTCGAGTGAGAGAAGCTCCACTTTCATTGCGTCCGCCATCGTTTTTATGATTGATCGACAATTTTCCCGCTGAAGTGTAAAAATAGAAATCCTTTTAAAATTTATTTGTAAAAAGGGAAAACGCAAAAGAGGAAGCCAATGCGAGAAGTTTTTGTTTTTATCTGGCTAATTGACAATCAGATTAATTAAAATTCAAGCGATTGTGGATTTTCTCTGGCACCGCATCCATAAAATTGAAAAATATTTTTGCCGATTCCTCTCATTCCGTGAATTATTTCGAAATGAATACTTTAATCCGAGATTACTCGATATTTTCCCCGAAATTGTTTTAAAAGCGAGTTCCTAATGAACGTCGTGGAAATTTATTATAATATTCCAGAAATTTTTTTTGTCTCCCTTCTCCTTCTCCGACCAAGCCCAAAAACGAAATTCTTTCTCTGCGTTAATTTATCCATTCTCGATTTTAACTCTTCTTCCTTTTCCACTTTTTTTTGGTTTATTGGTTTTGATGATGAATATTTATATAAAATATAATATTGTTTTCTTAGGGTTTATTCATCTTGTAAAAGATCTTCCTGGGATATTTGACACATTTAATGATGGAAATGTTGACGCCCATATGAAGGAATTTTGCGACTGTTTAATTGTTCACCACTAAAGTTGTCTGAGAGTGTAGTCTTGGAATGGTAGTGGTAAGTCCACTTTTTTGTTTGTTTTTGATAACCTTAGGACCAGTAGATTGTTTTTTGTTGGATGGTAGTAAATTGTGGTGCCCTACTCGCCCGCACTCTCGAAGAAACTATAGAACTACATCACTTAGGTTCGTGGCGGGTATAACCTGTATTTGAATGTTTCCACTACTTATTTCCCTTAACACTATTTACACTACTATCCGTTGTCTATGGTGGCATCACCACACGACAAGTAGATTGTAGGTCGAGTCAAGTTTTTAGAAAAATACGAGAATTGACTGTTACCTTGTCATCCAGACGTTTGAGTCATGTTAAAAGCTTAAGGCTTCCTTGGTGTAACGAAGTTCAGTTTGTACTCCCTAGTCCAGGGATGGCGAACCTTTTTTGATGTCCGTGCCACAAAGTCATAAAAATTCTTTTTTAAATAAGAGACGTGCCACAATAAAATTTCATTCGAAGTGTTAGCGTGGTGAAAACTATACATAAGTATAAATAAATAAACAAATGAAAGCAATTCTTCTTTAAACAATTTTATCCAATGCGCACCTTTATATACTTCGAGAGAACCCCGGCAAATTTTAATACTAAAATGTATAATTTGACAGTTGTAGTTATCGTACTAATATAGGTATTCAGTACTACAAATTTATATAATAAATTATAAAAAAGTGCAGATTAATAATTTTTATTAATTTCTATCAAAAAGGTTAGCTTTCTAAGAAAAATAATTTTGTTTTTGAGCGTGCCATCAAAATTTTCAAACGTGCCACTTGTGGCACGCGTGCCATAGGTTCGCCATCCTGTCCTAGTCCGTTTCATAAATATTGCACACTTTCGTGTAGGATTCGTTTAATAAATAAATTTGTGGGATTGAGACCGAATTTTCTTCTGCTAAGCATGTCTTCGGCTTTCAACGTGAGTGAAACGAGGTGATACTAGTAGCTTCTACCACTCTTCAAAAATTGGACTTGGAATATCTACCAAAACACCATTACTACTAACAGGAAATATCAAAACTCAATCTACAAACCTTTTTGTGTAACAACCTCTTCTTGGAAACCACACTTGATATGTGATTCCCAATTTTTTGTGCTTGATTGCTTTTACGTCTCTTTTTCTTTCTTAAAATGATTCCTTACAGTTTTCTTGAGAAAGGAGCACTTGCATGTTTGAATCAACAGTCTGTTGGGTTCTATTTTCTCTTGTTTGCATCCTTTTTGTTAATTTAATATACACTCTTGAGCTCATTTGTTTCTCGTATTGATTATTCGCCAACTTCAAAGTTGTGCGGATTTTTTTTATCTTTGGTCTCGTTAGTTGTAGGTGTTCTTCAAGGTTTCTTACTTAAAGTGACTAAATACGTCTAGTATACAGGGTTTTGTGTTAAATAATTTCGTAATGGTATCTCAGAGTTTGTGAATTGAATGTACGTCAGTCTTGGTTGCGTTTTTGTCTTCGAAGACTTATTTCCGCTGTTGGTCCAACACTTCGGCCATGGTTATACAATGAATCTCTAAATACAGTGCAAGGATTTAAATAGCAACAGAAAGAAATGACGTTTAAGACCTTTTCCAGGCTACGATTGCATAATAGCGACAGATTAGACAAAGTTTGGGAACCCAGGAAGAGGGATGACAAACTTAACTCACGAATTTCCTGTTAGAGTGATGGCGAGGGTGAGCAACAGAGAAAGAGAGAGAGAGAGGAGGAGAATTAATTATTAGTGAGGAAAAGAGTAATTAATAAAGTTTAAATAACTTTTATAGATGAGTGTGTGTGAGATGATATCAACTTCAATCTTTTTCTTTCCGAACGTTTTTACTCACATTAAATTTTTAGCAATAATAATAGAAGACGGTAAAAGACACAATTCTTTTGGATTTGACAAGGGAAACATGCAACCAGGAAAGGAAAATGGAGGAAAAGTCGTGAAAGAGGAGGTGGAGGAGAGGGAAGTGCGCGGGACAAAACTCAAAGGAAAAGAGCAATAAAATTTTTTTTTACGATTATTACACCACATTTAAATAATATAGTAAAGAATATGAAAATACAGTAATACAGAGATTAGGAGCATAAAATAAAAATTTTGATTTAAGGGTTAAACTCCTCCCTTTTCCTCCCTCTCTCCAAATTTTTCAACTTTTGATTTATGCCAGTAAAGAAAAGTTCAAAGTCAATGAGTTTAAACTTCTGCAGCGATTGTCATACTATATATTATGTACATTATAAACTGGATTATAACACCGCAGTACTAACTACCGACGTTTCAATAGCGGTTGGTATTGTCAGGATGAACACAAGACTGACTAGAAGAAGAGTCTAGAGAAGGAAAGGTCGCGACATATTTTGTTGAGACAGTTCCTGCTGCTTCATAATCATCTGTATATGGTTCTGTTGATGAGGAAACTCTGCTGAGTTTTTTATATTACTACTTACAACATTTTTTATGATATGAAAGGAGTTTGTAGTGAGCAATCAGGATGACAGTGATGGACAATGCCTTTGATTAATCGACTAATTAACTCTCACTTTCGAAGGTAGACATACGTAGGTTTGGAAGTAGATACAAAGATGAAGTGAAGGAAAGAGTTAGTACCTGAAAGATAGAACAGGTTGGGAGTTTAGTATTTAGAATTCGGACTCGTGTTAACTTTTCTCTATTAGTTCGCTATTCAGTCTAGTTTTGGTCCTGACGATGTCAACAACCGATGAAGTTGACCCAAGGTCGATAGTATAAAATACTATAACCCAGGTTTTAGTTTAGTTTAGTTTAATTCCATTTTTCATCATTGGGTGAAACATGATACGGGACGAAGATTTGAACTCACGACTCCATCAGCTGAGAGCTTCAACCACTATTCCCAAACCTGTGGTCAGCAAAGGTGCTGAAGAATAAAATGATCTTTGAGCTTTGAACTTACCTACTCATATAATCAATATCTTTATACTATCGGAAAACAGCCCGAGGACAAACGATTGTACTTTTGTAGGAAGAACATTTCATAAGGAATGCACACTTCGATGTGGGATTTCATTTCATAAATATTGCACACAAAGAGTTTGATTATTAGTTTCAGTATTAATCCCGTTTTTCAGCCTTGGGTATAACAGAATGCGAGAGGAGGATTTGAACTCACAACCACAACTCCTTCAGTCCAGCAATTTAACCACTGCAACCTCTCGCTCACAACCCTCGTGTTTAGTATTTATAATGTGGCCACAAAAATGGGCGCGAAAGTTTGTAGATAGCGTCGATATCGTCATGGCTGATGTTAGACAAAGCAAAAGATAGTAAAACAAGACAGTACTGTTGTCGTCATGTTGGATAGTCTCAGCTGTTGGTTTCTTTCGAAGTATATATCTCTTAAAATCTAACCAGACCAACAAGTTTGTTTACACCGCTAACAATAATTTCGAAAAAGCTCAGAGCTTTACGACATTTTAATTTCCTTGGAAATGAAAAAATTTTTTAATTCAAAGAGAAAAAGACGAAATCTCACCCTTCCATCATCCTTTTCTTTCTTTTTTGGCCCCAAAAAGCAAGTTGCTTCGTAATTTTGAAAGCTTCTCAGCATTACATAGACATTATTTATTTATTTCTCTCTCGGAAATGGAGGAAAAATTCTTTTCTTTCCCCGACAGCGAGAGGGGGAAAAGACCAAATTAAATTTTTGTTTTATTTATTTATTACTGTTTATTTTTTGTTTACAATTTGCCAAGAGCTCGATTATTTTGTTATTAAAAACGACAACAATAACACTTGTTTTTGAGTGAAAGGAGGAGAAGGAGGATGCTGTGTTGTTTTTGTAAGCTTGAATCTGGAACATTCTAGAAAAGAGAAAGTGGTGGGTGAGAGGGATGCGAATGAAGCTTTCGAAGTCGTCGAGGTTAATCTCATCAATATTTCCTCGTTTCTACGCCGATAAATTCTCTCCTTTTACCTTGTATTTGCCACACTTTTCCTTTTTGAATTTTATTTGAAACTTTCTCTCTCTCTTTCTTTGAAAATTTCATTACTAATCATTCATTTAAGTCAGACTTTTTTCTACTTCAAAATTTTTTTTTCTCCTTTTGACTTCATGTAAAATTTACAAGTACAGAAAAAGAAAGAAGAAAGAAATAAAATCTGTCGGAATGAAGTAGAATAATTTAAAAGTGTTTTATTAACCCAAAATTTTGCGGTTTCTTCTCTCACCTAACCTCGCTTTCCCCACTTTCACTTTCCTTTCGGTCCCATCGTTTAACCTTTTCTTCTTCACCTTCTTTTTCTTCTTCTTCTACCCACGCTTTTCAAGAGAATTTTTCCACTTAATCCTGAGAAGAAATTTTATAATTTAATTGATTCCAAAAATTTTATTTAATTTTGTCTTCTACTTCCAGTAAATATTTTGCCTTCCACAATCTGACGTAATTCTTTTAACAGTGAATGTTTTTAGGCACCGTTTGAGAATGCGAGAAAAACTTTTTTCTCTCTTTTGAAGACTACTAAAGAACTAACTAAGACTAAAGAAAGAAAGTCGAACCTTTGGGTTAAAATTGTCTCCGCATTGCCCCCTTTATTTCATAATTAATGCACACTTTGTTGTCAATTCTATTCCATACATTTTATAAATTACCCAAATTTAAACACTTCATGTTTTTCCGGTGTTGTTCCTGTGCGTATTTAGTTTTTATTTATTTGTTAAGAAGACGATTTGATTTTAATAACAGCAAACAGTGCTAGCGACAGTAAAATTTTATAAGTCATTAGAAGAGAGTGTTTACAAACCATAGATTGAGGTTAACTAATAGCAATTAATGTAGTTTAGAGGTTAAGATTATTATTTGTATATATTTTAGTGGAAGTATGTATACGTCTTTCAATATGTCTATATACTACTACTATGTATTAATTATGTTAAATGAATTAGCAAGGATACAGATCTAAAATATCTTCACAAAAAAATTTGTTGAGTTGTTGGTTTACTTAGACAAAAGATGATTTGGCGAGTTTTGAGATTTTTGTGGCCATCACTGTTAATATCAGCAATGTTACTCTTTTGGTGTGTTGCTTAATGTCGTCCTAACTCCAGAAATTTAGTAATGAAACGAATCCTTCATGAAAGTGTGTAATACTTATAAGAAGGAAAGTAGAGATCGAAGTTGCTTCCAGTCAGGATGCCTGCCTTGACTACAGATCTTTCAGAAATATTACACACTCTCTTGGAGTCTTCATTTCATATATATTGCACACGAAAGGTTTTTAAAGTAAATAATTTATTGGTGTCGGGAGGAGTAGTGTAGTGGTTAAAGTTCCTGACTTGGATGCAATGATCGTGAGTTCGAATCCTCCTCCCGCATCCTGTTATACCCAAAAAGGATGACAAACGAAATTAAAACCACCACCACGATAATTTCTTGGTGTCCAGACTAGAAGTTTCTCCACCGGGAGTGCCTGCAGCTTTCCACGTTGGGAAATTTTCCGAAGGTGAAAAAGTTTAGGATGAACCCATATCAAGTAGATAAATAGGTCATAATAATGCAGGAGGCTGGACCTCTTTATCACTTTCGTCTAAATCCACCGACGCAGGGTGTATAATAAAACAAGTTAAAGAAAAGTTGGCCAGAGCTTAAACGACACAAAAAGACCAAATTGACCGATGTTAAATGGATAGGAAATAGAAAAATCCTTTCGCTTCCGACCCCTTTCCCCAATTCCCCAAAAGTATATCTTCTCTCAATAAATAACCAATAAAATAAAGTTTATTACAAGAAGAACTCGCCAAAGGGAAAATCTTAACAAGGCAAAAGCACACACGCACAAATAAATACAATAAAAATAAATTTTGAGATCCGTGCTTTTCTTCAGTTTCATCGGATTTGCCATTTAATGCCAATGAATATAAACTTTTTTTTTTCTTTTCAAAATTGGCTTTTTCAGTATCAATCAACAAAATTCCTGTACAAATATTACTCGGGGATAAAAAAATTGAAATTGATTTCGTGAAAGCGGGAGTTTTTTTTTTTATTTTTCTGGCTTCAAAGTCCATTTCCAACCGAAACTGTCTCCGGGATTTATTTTTGTTGTTGTTTGTTCCAGGGTAATACAATTTCGACTCTCTCCCTCGCTTCCCTCTCTCTCTCTCTCTTGTAATTTAGAGATTACGGCTCTCGTTTTTTACTTTTATTACTACAAATTGCATTATTATTTGTTGGTTATTGCGTGCCCGACAATTTGTGTACTGTAGGGGAAAAGTATATCGAAGGGACTGTGAGTATAGAGTTATCATTCAGTCAAAGCTCTCTTATGGAATTCGCTGTTGTTAGATACTTGAAAATTTCCGAGGAAGACTGTTGACTGAAAATTGAAAAATTTTTGCTTTTAGTCTTTATCACCTCGAACATGGCTCACGGAAGCTGATGAGTATAAAAGATTTGAATCGATTGTAGCATTTCGATGTAGCAAAAACATTTTCAATCCTTCCTCTTTATTCTCAAGTATAAATTCTTATCTTCTTTCTATATCCTGTCGAGAGCTTCGTGTTGATGTTGTTTATTTATGGAAGCTCTTCTCATGCCACAAAAATTTTTTTGCGACGAATTTTCTATCTCTAATCTGTGAGTGTTAGGTTTTGAAAACTCTTCAATACGATACGGTTTGTGAGTTTTATTTATTTATTCTTATTTACAGGGTGTTTCAATAAAAAAACGTCAGCCATACTATTTCTGTGATTTTTATTTTCGGTCAAAGAACCCATGCGAATATGGTAGACGCCCTGGAGGGTTAGTCTTTTGAGACTGAAGCGAAAACGAAAGTCTCATTCTTAAATCCTTGGGCTATGGAGTCGCGGTTTTGGAAGGATACAAATTATTCATCATAGTTTACCAAGTTTCACAAAGTTTACAAGTTTTTGGGAGTCTTAACTGGTTAAAATCTTAGTAACCGAGAAAATTCTTCAACTTGGTGGAAGGAAATGGTGAGTCTAATGAACTTTTTGAATGAATCAGCGTTAAAATTTTTCCTTCTACCTGTTCTAACCTTCTCCCTTCGATCTATTTGTTCTCATTGACCTCATCCAAATCTCAAAGGTCATTTAGTTGAAAAATTTTTATATCTTTATGAGAAATCTGTCAAAGAAAATGTCCCCTGGATTGTAGTTCCCGATACTGTTTTACTAATGAGCGTGGTAGGTTGGTTTTTATAAAATTCTCGCACCGATTTGTCTGATTTGAGGTTTATTGTAAGCCATTTAAAAGATTTGAGATAATAAGAAAGGCAACAGTAGTTAGAGGCATAATTAAAGTAGTGAAATCTTAGAAATGGGCTGTTTCATTATGAGTGAAAACTGGAGGAAAACTGGCAAGGAAGAAGCTGAAAAAGGGAGATGGACAAATAAATTAGTGAATACAGCCGAACCAGAACGGTAGGAGAGTGGAAGATGTTGAGAGAAGCTTATGTCTAACCAGGGACTCGGTTTTATATTTTGATAGGTTTTATACGATTTGCGTACTAAATAAAACACTAACATAGCTTAATAGTAAGACTGATGAGCATATTGCCTTGAATCTGTCTAAATTATTTTTTTTTAATTTTTACAGTGCTCATTCAAGAAAAGAGGAACGAAGCATTCGAAATGTGGCTGAATGCTCAAGATCGTGTGGACCGACAGAGTCAAAAAACAGCGAAGTCTTACGGCAAATGGGCGAAGAGACAGAAGCTCTCTTTTGTATCAAACGACGGAAACTTCAGTTCTTCAAGACACGTCATCAGAAATGGGAAAAACTGGCTCCTTCGATTAATTATGGAAGGAAAATCAAAGGACCTGGCAGGCGAAAGACCTCGTGGCTGAAAAATCTTCGGGAGTGGTTCCAGTTGGACTCTGCATCTCTGTTCCGTGGAGCCACCTCCAAGGTAATAATAAGCATGATGATCTCCAATCTCCGTCTCAGAGCGGGATAGGAAGAACAAGAAGTGATCTCCCCAAACGATTTTTTTCTTCACAAAAATTTATTGGTTTCAGTTAATTATTTAACTTCAATTAACTACCGTCAGGTTTCACTTTACAACACAATTAGGAATCACAAAAGTAGTAGAATTGCATTACTTCTATCGACCTTAACTTTTGTAAAACACGTAAAACCAATACCTAACTTCCTTCACCCACTTTGCGCAATTATTCCAAAACATTATTACACTTTATACAACAAGAAAAGCCTGAGAACCTCAAACCCCAGTTTCATAACCTTTTAAAAAACTACCAACTTTGGCTACCAACTGTGAGTTTGATGGCGACCACATAATGACATCGACAGCACGCGATTCGGTCGACGCCAGTTCAACTGCATTCATAACCGCTAACGACTCAAACGTTTTGCAAAAACCGTGAAAACACAATCGAGACAGATTTCCATTTATGCGAAATAATATAATTTGGAAGAAAAATGTTTGACACGAAACAAAAATCGAGCTGAGGTGTCACGAATATAATCTCATCTTTAACTCGGAGCTTTTAAAAGAAAAAGGAGAGAGAGAAAGTCAATATTACCCTGAACCATCTATCAAATCTTTAAAAAGTCTTACAGCAGGGAGGAAAATTTAAATCCAAAAATTTTCCAGGTTTTAAGGGATGGGAGAGGGGATTTCAGGGGGAGGGGAATAAGTTCCAATAAAAAATTTACCACCAGTTCAACTCGTGGAAATGTTTCGAATCGTTTTTTTGTTTATTTTGTTTTTGTCGTGTTTTGCTTTCTTGTTGACATTTTTTTGCCATTTTCTGAAACTCGAGATTAAAAAGGAAGAAAAGGAGGGAAAAAAAAGAAAAGCAATCATCCTTTTCCGTATTATGATATAAAAAATATAAAATTTCACTTATTTATTTTTCTTTGTCGTGAGAAAAGCATCCCTCGGAGGGGAAAACCGGGAGAAATTCTGTTGTGAATTCGTCACAGCGACAGAGATCACGATAACCTGAAAGAACAGGAAATGAAGTAATGATTGATGGATGATCCAATACTTTTACAATATACAGTATCTCGCCATGTGGTAAGCGAAACCGGATATTGACGATGTCAAACTCCGAAAGTTTCCATTCCCTCGCCCATCTCCTCACTCCCTACCCCCCTCCTCGTCTCTCAGCCTCTCCGCTCTTTGAAAAGTTGTTGAATTCGAAACAGAAAAGCTCGAATTCGGGTTTCAACAATCAGAATAGAATACAAAATATAAATAAAAATTAATATTCAGCCGATGTATTTAATTCTGTTTCCGGGTGAAATTTAATGAAATTTTCATTCTTCGTGAAATTAACGTTTTCCTTTTGAAAAAGGGAGTTTTGAGAAACTGGGAAAGTGTGGGAGCGGGGGATGGTGGTGGGAGAGATTCGATTTGGACCGCTTTGCACCCTTTTCACAACAGATATTACGGAGTCAACCTCCTGAGAGCGTTGGTTTCGGTACCACTTCCGCTCTTTTCGTTTATTGACTATTCTGCATATGAGAATGATCTTTGATCTATGTCTTCACTCTCATTCACTGAGAAAAGTTTTTTTTTCAGGTTCCTTATCTTTACCGTATCGATCATCCTACTACACTTGATTCTGGAGTGTAGTTAGAATACATTCGAAAAGCCAAAAAAAGGAGAGTTGACAGTAGATGACAAACAATAAAAACTAGTGAAGCGCTCAGTCAGAACTTCAATCTAATAGCACTGAAGGAAAATCTACTCGACCGGATTGGAAAGATAATAGGTTTTCCGGAAGACTGGCTGGATGATTTCGAAATGAAGATTTTTTTAGAGGACCCGAAATAGATACGGGAAATAATGGAAAAGTAAAAGGTTCGAATGTCTCGGTCACGTGATGGGAGAGGAAACAAAAATAAAAACCGAAAAGAGGCGATTGTAAGGAGGACGATGAGGAGAGCAAGAAAACACGTCGAAAAAGACAAGAACCTCTAAAAGAAATTAAAAAGATTGATGGAGAGAGGAAGAGATAGAAGACAAGGATTAAGGAGCCCTCGGATCTTTTCCCATCTTCTTCAATTTGAGATCTGGGATTCCCCTTTCTTAAAACCCTTAAAGATGTTTGTTTTATTAAGGAATTGAAAATCTTTCAGAGAGGAGATCTACCCAAAAGAGGAGGAGGAAGAGGATCTTTGATGTCGGAATCAAAAGTGTTCAGCGAGGGTGTCATTTCGTTTGTCACGACGCGATTTTCCTCTAATCAGAATGAATCAAGTCAACATTTTGAAATCCATTAGACAAACATGGATGAGGAGGTGAGATCGTAAGCAAAACGTTTTACTTTCACCGTATTAACCGTAAGCTTTCCACCCTCAAGCAAGTTAAAAGCTCGTTGACTGATAAAAAAATTAAAAAGCCAACCAACCCTCTACCCTCCCGTCTCGAACTGGGAAATTTTTTTACAAAAAGACTTGAAAACAAAAATTTAGGAGCGTAAACACCCCCAGCATCCTCCTTCGCCCATCTTCTCATCTTCCTCGGAAAAAATATTTTTTTGAACATGCAAATCGCGACCAAATGTTTGAATATTCTCTTTTCTTTCTTCTTCTGCTTTCACGACTGGGTGAGGAAGAAAGGAAAAGTCCTTTTGTTAGTTTCTGAAACGTTCAGACGAAATTACATTTAAAATCATTTTTAGGATGCGGGGAAAGAGAAAGTGGGTTGACGGGGGTTGGAAGAAGCAACATCATTTTTTAAAGCCTTCAAATGATTTACAAATGAAATTTTTTCTCCCATTATTTTAGTAAACATCTTTTTTCTTTCTTTTCTTCTTTTTTTTTCTGAGTGGAAGAGTGAAGTGGAAAGAATAATGAATTCGAAAAGTGAACTTTTATAATTTATTCTGCAACTTTTCCCCAAGGTTTATCTTTCTCTTGCATCTCTCTTTTTATTTTCAAATTTTTTTTTTTATTTTATTTTTATTCTTTTTTTCTCTCTTCCTAATTCTTTCTTTTTCTTCTGCCCAGTTAAATATTGACATTATTTTAATTGCGCCCTCGACTTTATTAAATTTCTTGATTAATTTTTTTTTCTTGTGGAATAAGAAAAGTTTTCCTTTTTTTCTCACGGTTAATTTCAGACGATTTCAAAATCGGTTTTCTGGCGAGAGAATCGAATATCAATTATAACTTGTTAAGAGAGAGAGAGAAAGGTGGTGGTAGAGGTTTCCGTTAGATTCATAAAAGAACTCTAATTTCCATTATTTGGATTTCTGTTTTAGGGAATTTGAATCCTCTCACGTTACCCCCAACCTCTCACTTCCCTTAAATGAAACGTGCAGGCGCAACTCCTGGCTCAAAGCCCTGGCTTCTGTTCAAGCTGATGGCTATTGATGATGAAATTTGGAATTTTCTTTGCTTCTTTTTTTTTGATGAAATGAAGTCAGCCATTTTGGTGACGTGCTACCTTTATATAAGGTTTCTGGGTTATGAAAAATATTTGGACTGGGCCAAATTGGTTGTTAATCTTTGCCAACTTTTGTACTTTGAAGGATAATGGTTATTATTATTTTTCATGATCATTTTTCATATTTCGTTAAGTTTAAGATGGCGGTTGGGTCTTTGGTCTTTGGTGCAGTATACAGCTCGATGAGAAGTATGCTGAATTATAGCGTTACTAAGAAAATTTTCCAAAAACTGTAAATTGTATCATTCAGTTTACAAGGTTCCCCAACTTTTTTGTGTGATAGGCCCTTGCCATGTTTTTCGGTTTTGAATAGACCTCTAATTACCTAATTTTTGTAAATTATACAAATAATGTATATGTCTTTATATTATAGAATAGTATAATGTAAGTAAATGGGTACTATGTTGAGATCCACTGTCGTGGATTCCCATGGACCCCTAAATTTTTCCACTGACATAGACCTCTTGGAACTTGTCATAGACCCCTTGGGATCGATATAGCCCTTTTTGGGAATCACTGGTCTACAATAAAGTAATCTGTACCTCAACAAAAAAATAAAATTTTTTCTTCACAAATACAGTGGAACTTTGCTTAACAAGCGTTGTTTCGCATAACGGTTGACGTGGATAGGGAACTCCCCGAATTGTGTGATAGAACTTTTTGTGTCCTAGCTACATCAGTCTATTTAGATTGAGCTAGCATCTTGGTGTTTATTAATATTTATTAACAGTTTATGTCTATTTTTTGTTACATATAACGTTTGTTTGAGTAATTTTTTGAAAATTTTGACTATTTTTATTCGGCATTAAACGCACTATCGTATTTTACTTCAATTTGAAAATTGTTCCGCACTACTTTTAAGGTTTTGAGCTTTCACTGTATTAATTGAAACATAATCTCTAACGTTTAGATATAGCAGGAGAAGAAAGACAATTCAGGCCTTTAGCAGATGCTCATCAGAAGGAAATGAAGTCATCAAGCTCCAAAACGGTATTCACTCACCGGACATCTTCACCTCTGATCTTAGGACCATAAAAATGTAAGTAGTAGAGTAAACAAATATTACTTATTTATGTGAGAGTTTTAGAAATCTGTATCTTACCGCTACACTCAAACGTTTTTAAAATCGAGAACGTCCTGCAGTTTTGAACGCCAGAAATGACAGTAAGTTTGTTCTGTATTCCAAACAGGTTCTCTTCTTGTTCTGTAATCTCACATGTCTTTCATTTTGTGCGCTGTTTTACTCGTACACCATTTTATAAAATCAGAACGACAAAGGAAATCTCGCAAAAGCTTACGAATCAGTTTTATAATCAAAACCGAGAGAGATTCTGCTTTTAGGGGTAGGTAATAACAACTGCAGGAAAACCTCTAATAAACCCATAATTGCATTAAAAAAATCGATGGGTTCCCTAATTTTCTCATGCATAACTCTAAATTCGCAAAACGGGGAAAAGAAAACACGCATAAAAAGAGATTTGATTGTGTTTGTAAGTAAACAAACAAATAAAAGGTTGGGAAATTCATCTATAAAAGATCATGAAACCGGAAATAATGAGATAATATCGAAACGGAAGGAAAGTAAATGGCGAAAATGAAGAAATCCTTTTTTCCCAGAAAAATTCGGGGTTAAAAAATCACTTCTTTCCCAATTTTCAAATCCAGCAACCTCATTCACCACCAAAAAAAAGGGAGGACAGGTGGGTGGTAAAACGTTCAAAAAAGGATTTCAGGAAATTTAAAGAACGCAAGAGGGAAAGAAACAAAAAGCCAAGCGAAGAAAATGAGAAAAATGTTTAAAAAAAAAAGCTCCATTGATGGATCGACTGTCAGATTCCCCAGCAGACATAAAAATTAAAAATTCTACAAAAGAGAGGAAAAAGTGAAAAACCCCAAAAAACCATTCCGGAAATTAGGGCTTGGTTATCCCGCCCCCTTCCCTGTTCAAAAAAACCTCAAAAATTGAGGTTTTAGATTATCGAAGCTCTTTCCGGAAAAATGAGCCCCGTTCCCCGGGTTTCCCACCTCCTGTGGAACAGAAAAAAATTGGAAGAATGAGAAGCAGGGCCGGAGAGAGGAGGTAGAATGTGAAATTCTGCCTTTCACAGTTTTAAAGCTCACGAGAGTATGAATATTTCTTTTCATTAAATTTATGCTAAAATATTTTTTTAAAAGTCACTCAAAAAAGTGAGAGAGTGAAGGGAGGCTGGGATGAGGGATGAAGAGAGTGGGAAGCGAAAGATGGAGTGGATTTTGAAAGCACAGCCAAGGGAAGAATGATTTCGAAAGGTTTTGTTTACAAATGATTAGCATCAAAATTCGGAAAACCTATGAATAACTTTAAAAAACCTTTAAATCTAATAAGAGAGAGAAAAAAGGGAGGAAACCCGGACCAGGGAAAAAAAAACAAAAATAAATATTTTATCATTTGAAATTTGCATTATTTTTATTTTTATTTTTCGAAAGCTCCTCTTACCCCCTTTTGACTTTCTTCCGTGAAAACTTTCACCAACAAAAAAAACCAGAAAGAGAAAGGAATGCGTTTATTGCCGCAACGGTGTTCAGTCGCCGAGGGACTCTTGGTCAAAACAACATTTTCAACCTTCTCCCACAGGATGGCCAGGGATGAGTTTTGGTAAATATTTAAAGAGAACAAGGGGAGATGTCTCTTGTTTTTTTATAGTGAACTTGATTTTTTGGAAAAACGAACCCTTTGTAAGGACCCTTTTCGCCTCCTTCTTCAGCTTCTCCTTCAAGTCTCAGTTTGTGACTTAGTTGTTTATTCAAAAAGGATTTGGTTTTGTCTTGAACAATTTTATAGACCTTTTTCACACACGAACGGGAAGGGATTCCGCACCTAAATAATTTACCCTACCCTGGACCACCTTTACCAAAACTTTAGACTAAATGACACGGCACCTGTCTTACACGACTGCCATAAGACCGATGAATCCCCTGCAGTAGTCACATCCTAAACACACCCACAGGAGCGTTCGTTCCATCTTGTTGTAGGTAAGAACTAAAACCGTTGGATTACTTAGAATAAATTAAAATATATTGAACTTAAATTGACTAAACTGTGGTTCCTCCGTCATTACAATCACAACAGTCCTTTCATTTGTTCTCTCTATTATTTGCTGACATTTTTTACTGACGTCATTGGGGCTCTCCGCAACCTTACGCACCAATTTTGAATCGCCAGCAACCTTGAGTCCGTTTGCATATTAATTGTTATTTGTTATACATAATAATATTAAAACAGTCTGTCTACTAAAAGCCGAATGGTCAGTATCAGCGATAATCGATTTGCATTAAAATTGTCCGACCACCCCACTATTTTTGCCAAAATGAAAAAGGTCAAAACCAGCAGTCGAAAAAGAGCTTTGTTCCTTATCTATTTGTTATCAAAATCAGCATATCAGCAGACGACATTACCGTCCTAAAGATTTTAATAAAAACTCAAAACGCCAAACATAAACCCTACAGAATTGAAATTTATTCAAAGAGCCACTTTTAAGACATTTTTCGAGCCTGACTTACTATATACTGTATGTCTTAGCTTAACCAACGATACATTAAATGAAACTTGGTATCACACGTATATGATAATATAATATAGTTAATATATAGCCCGGACCTACACTAAACATTTTATTAAAGAGTCATGGTCAAGAGCCGCATTTTGTCGTCCTCTGATATAAACTAATAGCAATAAGATTCGGGCGTAATCAGTGTGTACAGTACTTTTTCCCAGTTACCAAAAATGATTTCTCAAGAGGAGGAAAATCGATGAGAAGAGCATGGTAAGAGGAGAGATGTAGAAGAGTCTCTAGCGAGTCGTGTTGTATAAAAATAGCAACTTCCCGCGAATGAAAGTCATTTCGAAGCGGTTCCTCAAGTTCTTTCAGCATGGAAATTACGAATTAATTCTCCACTGTAAAGTTAAAAAAGTTTTATAACGGAATTTTCAACCTTAAAAAGAAATTGAGATCGAGATTATTTTGTTCGGATTTTGTCCCGAAGGTTAATTTTTCAAACAAAAAGTTTCTCTCCTCAGGGTATTATTTTAAAATGGCCGGCGAAAAAAAATATGGATTTAAACGGATTATAAAGATAGGAGCAACGAATAAAAAAGGGTTAACAGGTGATTAAACCAAGGTATGAAATGGTTAAAAAGCAAAGATGGCGACCAAAACAAAAGACCTTTAAAAAAAAATTCAATTAAACTGTCGTAAACGTGAAACAAGACTTGAAAGCGAGGATCTGTCAACGAAGGGCCTAACCTACAAACAATTTCCTTCCCATCCGACGCTCTCGGACCGTTCAAAAGGAAAAACTCAACCGTACACTCTCTATTGAACTCTTTAAAAACGGTTCTCGTTCCTTTATTAGCTTTCCCAGTATTAGTTCAAAGTGTTCCTGAGGGTTGAGGCGAGAGAGAGAAGTTTCAAGCGGTGTTCGGAAGCATGAAAAACGTAAACAATAAGAAACGGAAAGGAGGAAAAAGCGTAAACAAACATAAACATAAACAAGGGATAGGATTAATTTTCATCGGGAAATCGTGGAGTATAAATGAGGAAGTGCGTCGTTAAAAATGAAGATTTTAATTTTACAAGCTTAATTAAGATCAGGCTCCGACCTGTTCCATTGCTAAATTTACCGCCCTAGGTGTTTGAAGGGTTTTTGGATACCCCTGTCCCCTGGTTTCGCCCCCGCTCAGGTTCCTCAAATTTCCGACCGTAATTAATGTTTCCCGTTTAAACTGCCAAATTCCCACTCCTTCGAAACGCATTCATTTCCGTTAGCGAAACTTCTCCGTCGGTTTTATACCTTCAAATCTATTTTTCTCCGTCAATTTCCCCGTGAAATGAAAATATTTTTAGTGCAGTAATTTATTTATACATAAAATATTTTTTATTTGTTTATTTATTTCCCAGGGGAATTGGGAAGACGACGTGCGCGTCCCGTTTCTAAGACAAAGAAGAAACAATTTGAAATTCTCTTCGATGGATGTTAGCATCGGTGTTAACAGGAGGAAAATTAGTCTCCATGAAAATTATTCCCAGTGACGTGGTAAGTTTTAGTATCTCAAACAATTCGGGTGGAAGCTGGGAGTGGGACTCGAGAAGACCATGAGCACTTTAAAATGAAAGGCTCTCAGCAATCGTGTCATCACCCGGATAGTTTGAACCTGTGTCTATAACATCCAAAACTCTACTTAGGAAAACAAATTTGACGACTGGTTTTGACGGATGGAGTGATACTTGGGGCATAATTAGATATTATTTTGGAATTGGAAATTAATTAGCTGGAAATTGAATGCACGTCTCGTTTGGCAGATGTTGTAGTGAATTAAGAATCGGATTGTAAAGATATTTTTTAGAGACGAGTGCCATTGTATTATAAATATCTCAAAGACTTGTTTTGTAATTTAATAGAGATTGAGTCACAGCAGTAGACAAGAAGTATTTATACTAATATTTGCAGTTGTTATATTATCTATTAGTTTCTGAAATTTATATCTACTTCAATAGTAAAAATGCGATGGGCTGACTAAATACTTCATCTTAATAACTCTTTTAAAGAATCGCTTACTCAGTTTTTAATATTTATGACTATCCTTTGTTCTTTTTTATAATTATTTTTACTTAAATTAAGTTTCTTATAAGATCTATAGAGAGAGAGAGTCTTAAGTTTCTTTACTATTAACCCTTTGCACTCGAGAGGTGACTCTCACTCACCACTTGGTTTCCAGGTGCGAACATGATTGTTTATGTTTGGTTTGTTTGAAGTGACTCCCTGAGTCCTTTTTGTGTGCTCTTATGATTATATTATGATGAATTATTATATATCATGAATATTATATGATTAATTTAGGTCATAGAAATAAATCCCTTCAAATGAGGGTAAGATTTTCTTGTCTAAAGTTAGTCCGTAATGACGAACTTGATAGTCAAGGCAGAAGAACTACCTGATGTTTATAAATACTGCACAGTTTTATAAGAAGTTTATCTCATAAATAATGCACACTTTTGGAGAGAGTTCATTTCATATATAATGCACACTTGGGTTCGTTATGTTTTAAAAAAAAATAATGCTCACTTTTGTAGAGGGATCATTTCACAAATAATGCACACTTTGGTCCAGAATCAACTCAAAAAATAATGCACAGTTTTACGGGAAGTTCATTTCATAAATAATGCACACTTTGACCAGAATTCTATTTCAAAAATAACGCACACTCTCACCAAAAGTCCATTTTATAAATGAACACATTCGGAGGACTCATTTTATATACAATCCACAAGCTTTTGTGGTTAAAGGAGTCAGCATAAACACTCCCAGCATTTTTGGCGATTGATCTAATTTTCAGGTACGAGTGAGAAATTCATGAAATGCTACCTGAAGTCGGTAGCTAGTATTTCAATCGCACAAAAAAGGCCGCAAGTGCAAAAGGTTAATATTTTAATTTTATCTACTTCAGTACAACTCTAGTTTCGTACAGGCTCGGCTGCTGAAACGAACAAACTAATATACATATTTGTGAATAGGTTACTGTCTATGGTATTTGGATATGTTTGTATTGTTTAGTATTACTTTTCTCTTAGTCCTTCGAAGTTCCTTTCTGTACTATCTCAGATAGGTCGGGCCAGCTAGATGCCTCCATGGTAATGGTCATGGTGACTAAGACCAACGGAGGCTTCCAACTGTGTAGATGCTACTAAAGTGCGAAAGCAGTTGAGTGTTGTATTACAAAAATGGCTAACCGAGAGCTTTTTGCATTCATTATATATTTGAGAGGTGTAATTTGTAGTTGTATGTTACATTTTGGTAAAAGCTCGCTTCCACAATCAAAACCCTTTTGCCCTGGGTAATTCAAAAAGCTGAGTCAAACGATGACCTTCACCTTTTGTAAAATTTTAATGATTTACAGGAAAATTCGAAATTTATTTTCACAGAGGTAAAAAAAAAAGACCAACGATGAAAATCATTCCCTGACCGGGCCAGGTGACATCATACAAGTGCCCTTCCCCGCCCCATAGTTTCCACCGTTCATCTCCGTCATCATTAAAAACTGAAAAACTCAAAGCTCGAATCAATCGGATTAATTTTACGCTTGCGTACATTTCTCATTTTGTTGTACCTTTTAACTAACGATCCAATTCCCACCCCCACCCTCTACCCTTTCGTTTTTCCGATTCCACCCCCAAAAATTGTAGGAAAAAAATTTTTTCTGAACGTTTCGCCTCTGGTACGAACGTTCTTTCGTTTACTTTGGACTTTTTTCTTTCAACGACAAGAGGACCAAAGCCGAAAGGAAGATTTTGGGGATTGGGGGTGGGCGGTGTGAGGGTTTCCAAAGTTTGGGTTCAGTTTTCCCAAAACTATTGGGACTTTTTGTTTCTCATATGATTTCTTTCTATTTTGGGGGTGGGTGGGAGGCGGAAGGGAGGCAAGGGGAGGAAGTAACAAATCGATAAAAATTAATCTCGTTCATGTTTGAGTTCCATTTATCAAGTTGTTCCAGTTCGAAGACCTAATTTGTTCATTTTATAATGTCAAGCAAATGGTTGTATTTTCGGATGGTTTTTAATGCTTCCTCCTCCTCCGCCTCCTCCTCAACATTCGCTATTTCCTTTCCTACCTTCTCTTCGTCTCATTCCTATCTATTCAAAAAACTTTCCTTCGAAGGTTCATAAAAATTACTCGATGAAAGTTTTCTAATATACTTACATGAGTTTTTAACAAAATTTTAGTTTTCGTCCTCACGTCATCAGCTAACCCCCTCCCATCCATTCCTTTTTTTCCTATTTGCCAGATAAAATTTATCTATATCTAAATGTGTATTTTAGAGGAAATTTAAATTTTCTATTTATTTTTCTTACATTCTCTTGTTAATGTCGCGTTTTATTATTCGAGAGAAGAACTTTGATTCCTTCCATTCGTTGATTTGTCCTGTGAAAGTTTTCAAAGTAACTAAGATAAATGTTTCAACTCGAGTTTGAACTTGCTGCTGTGAGACGACAAATCCTCCGGTTGTCTTGGGACTGTATTTCTTTCTTTCTTTCTCTCTTTTTTCTATTATTTTTGTTTTCTTCGTCTTTGTTCTCGGTCCGGAAGTTTTGCTATTAAGTGCTTCACATTTCAGGTCCTCATTGGAACCATTTTCTGAAAAGACTCGAGGTTTTAAAAAAAAGTTAGCAAAGTGTTGGAAGCTTGGGGTTCAGGTCCTTCATGGTTTGGTGGATTCGTCTTTTCGAGAGTTGGAAAGGTTTTTGTTTGTTTGTTTGTTTTGGAATCGATTTTATTTCCATCACGTTCGGTCGTGATGCAATTTGTAAACTCTTTGATGCTGGAAAAGAACTTTCCACCGAGTGAGCCGTCACGGACTGGTGAATAAAGTCCTCATCCCGACACTTTCAAAAAGCTCAAAGGACATTAACATACACATATACAGTATAAGATAAACAAAAAGATAGGAAAACAAAAACACAGAAAATGAACTTTATAGTAATTGGAAAGTGCTTTATCCTGACATCTGAAGGCCTGGAGCGCCTTTCGTTTTCTTTTTCTCCTCGCTGAGAGAACTTGTCCAGTTTCTCCAAGGAACCTTTGTCTTTTATCTCCAGGCTACGTTGCTACCAAAAAGGATAAAGTCCACCTTCATCCGTCATGTCATCAGACATATTTGTTTCTACAAAGAGGATATGCGGGATTGCTTTTCTTAGCTTCATTTTTGGGTGGTTTTGTTGGGTATTGGGTGGGTCCCTTATCACGTAGATATTCTTTGTCGGAATTAGGTGAATTGGTGAGGCAGGACAAACGAGTTCTGAAGGAGTATAAGGTATAGTAAGATATATTAATAAATGTTTACAATAAACACTATAGAACGCGGTTGTTCCGTTTGAGTGATTCGCCGAGTGGTGATGCAGCACTGACTGACCACAGTCGCGTGCTTTATTTATATGATGCAGGCTCTACAAATTTCATCGCGCCCTCCTCATTCAGGTCTTCGCATCTTCCATAATCTGTCTGATACAAGTCAAGGCGTGTTGGGCGTGTTGCTTGGTCGCCACGTTCGCCAAAATTATTTCTTCCAAACCCCTGACCACCATTATTTATTTCCTCTTTTCCTTCCATTCTGGAAGTAGTAGCAAACTTCTAAATATCCTTTCCGCCCTATTAGTATAGATACAGATTAGTAAATAATTAGGACTTCAGTAGTTAGATCATACAAGAATTTAGGCCACGACATAGTTTACAATTTTGCCGGTTGCCGAAAAACACAACACGTGTTCACATTTACATGCTTGTAATCAATTTTTAACCCGACACGAAAGAAACAAATTATAATAAAATATCCTTTCACGTGGTGGTAGCTGGGAGGAAAACATCTCAGAAAAGGAAAAACAAAATCGATTTCAAAAAATGAAAGTAAAAAAAAGAAAAAGTAAAGAAAATCAAAAGAAAATTATAAACGTTTTCACAGTGGGAAGGAAACGTTCGTAAAAAAAGGACTAAAGCTCCCAAACAAAGGTGATTTTCCCTTCAAGGGAAATCATCAAAGGACAAATATCCGATATTTGTGCTATGGAAAAAAAAGAGTCGAAACGCATAGGGAAAAAGAAATCTCTCGACTCTTTCAAATGAATTTTCCATTTTCCAGTCAAAGGGAAAACTTTTCCAGAAAAGCAACTCTATTTGTATTAGCTCTGTGTTATGTATCGCGAAGCCTGATTCGCTTTCTTGAGACCAAACAGAGACACAATGTAATAATATGGTGCACGATATTCGCCCTAAGGCCTTAGAGAGAGATTCAGCAAGAGAATAGATGGCTAGAAAAGATGGATTAGACTTATCCCTGGTTTTGCTTGTGGGATTCGGTTGGGTTTCAAAGCATGTTGTCAGCAAAAGTGCTGTAGAATGAATTTGGAGCTTACCTACTCACATAGTCAGTATCTTTATGTATTCGGGAAACAGAGGATAAAATAGTGTAGTTTTGTAGGAAGAACTCATTTCAAAAGTAATGCACACTTCGATGTGGGATTTCATTTCATAAATATTGCACACTCTTATGAAGAGTTTATTTAGTTAGTTTCAGTATTAATCCCGTTTTTCAGCCTCGGGTATAACAGGATATAGGAGGAGGAGAATTTGAACTCACCACAAATAAATCGAGCACTTTAGGTACTAAACTAGGTCTCCCGCTATTGAATTTATTTCAAAAGTAATGCACACTGTGAATTTCACCAATGTGAACGAGGAAAAAGACTTTCGTAGATCGAGCACGCGAATACAGTGTGAGAGTGTGGATCAATATTCTCATTTCTTGTGTTATACAATTCGCAATTTTTATTTTTACATTAGATACAGTATATATGTATATAACTCTTCGAAATAACTTTGTCCATTCCTCAATAACAATTTTCATTTGACAGTTATACAATGGGAAAGCCAAACGGATCAGATAATCTCTTCTGTTGGATTTGTATAGTCGATTATAAGTTGGGTGGTACAAGGAGTTACACAGAGGTCTTCTCTTCTGATACTGTGCTTCTGAAAGGTTGGTAATACGTATCGCCATGTTTAGGATGGAAGGAATACAGCAGAGGTTTTGAGTGTCAAAGTGGTTGTTCAATTCTAGGCATCAAAATTTCGAAAACCTGATGACACAGCCAAAAAAAAAATTTTCCATCTTCCATCTTTCGTCAGATGACATGACAACGCTATCTGGTTTTCTCCCGCCACCAAATTTGTTTTCAAAACTTAATATCCACTCACCTAAAATTTGACTTATTTATTTATACATGTATACTAGGGTGTCCCAAAAATAAAAATTTATTTAAAGACGCATACCCTCTTAATTTTTACAATGATGTTAAAACAATCGCAGGTGAAATTTCAAGTACTTAGGATGACAGGAACCCGTGCCGACTTTCACCGAAACATATTACTACTTAAGGGCTTTAGCGAATGTAACTCAAGTTGTTCTGGTTGTTATATTGTTAGTAGACGTTCTCCTTTTGATTTTCGAATATCTAAATTCGACAGTAGTTTATCACCCAGCGAACAGCCACTACATTTTTGGTACTTGGGCTTGAAAATGAGCTTTTATGGCAAGAGAGCGTTTTTCGGTTTTCCTACGAATTTTTTAATTTAGGACTTGCTTAATGAAAATTCGTCAGTATTATGTTCAAGTGCATCAATAGTTTCTTTGAGGATAAAAACTGAATCCTGTCTAGTGCTGCTACTAATTTTGAGTCATGAAATCCTTCCCAGTGTGGGTTGTAATAGTTCTGGGCAGTGTTCCTCAGTTACTATCTGTAAACCCTTGTAGATGTAAACGTTTCGTTTGAATCAGAAGACGAATCGCTTTGTGACGGTTTGGAGGACGGTCATAGGAGTTGATGCAAAATATGTTTAGGTCTTTGTTTTTCTTCCTCGATAGTTTTGACGCGCACTCTACTTTATCAGTCAACTTTTTGTCCACTCAGCTAAATGACCAGGTCGACCAGGCTCTCTGACGCTGCAAGATGATTTTATCTTCATCTTATTTTATTAATTGAAGCAGGTATGTGTATGTACAATACCAAACAAATTATTTAAATTGTTGACAAACTCTTGTCGACGCTGTTCGAATTAGTGTTGTGTTTTTGCATCTTTTATACGTTTCCCTAACTTGGTACACATTTTTGACTTTTTCCCACACAACTAGGTAAAGATTGGTCGGTATGTGCGCCTTTTCCCAATAGATAATGCATTCATGAATAGCAATGTTTGGGCCTTCATTGACAGTTAAATACACTTCACGAGTACTGTAAAGCAGAGTACTGCCAAAACTTGCCAATAAGAGGGTAGTTTCGAGCTCATTATTTGATGTCTGGCGTCTCCGACTAAAAATACACTTTGTACACTGACATGCTGACTATTCAAAAACAATGCGTCTACTAACAATACAACAACCAGAACAACATGTAAGCGTTCGTTTAAGCCTAAGTAGTAACATGTTTCTGGTGAAAGTCGGCACGGGTTCTGTCATCCTAAGTACTTGAAATTTCACCTGCGATTGTTTTAACATCATTGTAAAAATTAAGAGGGTATGTCTTTAAATAAAATTTTTGATTTTTGGGACACCCTAATGTATACTTTTCGCTGCGATTAAATTGAAACAACGTCATGTTTAAAACACAAAACAAAAAATTTCCACCAACAATAATTTTTTAATTTTTGAAATAAATCAAAAAACCGGGAGGAAAAATGAGAGACAACAAAAAAAAAGTCAAGCACAGTGAATAAAGTGCCGAAGAAAAAAATGAAATTTCCCTTTCCCAGTGCCATCCCAACCCCCAAACTTGAAAAACAAAAATTCACGAGAGATAATGAGCGTTAACGGAAATCCGGGGGAGACAAAAAAAAATTTTTCAACTTGTTTGTGTTTGCCTCCATTGGCTCTTCCCTCTCTCTCTCCTTCTTCACATCTTTCCCAGCCTCCCTTCCTCACTCATCTACTTCCTCTTTATTCTACTTCCTCTGAAAAAAAAAGGATTATTAAATTTTGGGGCATTATAAGAATCGAAACGAATTTTTGGCTTTCACAAGGGATGATGCCGTTTTGGACGAATTCCAATTTTAAATTCAGTGAAACCCACTTACGAAACGCCTTTTCCACCCCCGACTTTGAGTTAGAACGGGGTTGCGGGGTCTAGGGGTTGGAAGAAGGGGATGATTCTCTACCGAGTAAAAATACCAAGGAAATATTTAATAAATCAATATCCGGTTTTGCACTAATTCTCTTTGTTCGGAGAGTGAATTTATTTTTTTTGAAATTAATTTGAGGACGGAGGGAAAGAGTGTGAAAGTGAAATAAGGGCAGCCATTTAAAAACAAATTTATGATTTTTTGGGGGGATCAAATTTGAGTGAATAGCTGTGTGAGGTTAATTTTTGGGCCTTTATCGGGTGTTAGTATTAATGTTAGTCTTTAAGCTATCACGCCGCAAAAGTCAAATTTTTGGAAGGTTACGAGGATTTTGCTTTTACCTCTTCCATGTCGACAGCTGTAGGCATTCTCCAAGGAAGGAGTATTAATTTCAAAAGTATTGCACACTTTCTCGGTGAAATGTCATAAATACTGCACACTTTGTTGGAGTCAACCTTTTATAAATAAACTCTTGAATTAGAAACCAAATTTTTTTAACTGCTGATGTCTACAGCTTTCAACTTTTGACAGAACTTCTAGATTAGTGATAACCAAGCTTGGAGACGAGAAAACATTTTTGGTGACACGCATCTTCGAAGATGAACAGTTTCATGATTCAAATGTCTCTCCAGACGGACGGCCAGAGTTAGTTATTAGTATCATCATCAAGTTCATCATCACTGTTCTATATGAAGTAAGATGGGATTCCCTTATTCTTCCAAATATTTGACTTGAGTGACGTCATAATCAAAATAGTTACATCGCTAACATGATTAGTTTTGTGTAAACTCAAAAGCCTTAAATTCTCTTTAGAAAGATTTGAAGTTGGTTTCATTCCTCCCTCAAAGCTTTTTTTTGTCTTCGAGATTCATTTTAGCCATACGAGTGAAGGGTGTAACCTTTAGCACGACTAACTACCATCCAAAGTAGCTCAGCTAAGCCCTCATTATGAATAATAATGAAGCGAAAGGTAGTGAATACGAGTTGGGAAAACCTCAAACTCGCTAAATCACTGTCAAAAATTGAAACTCAAGGTCGATACTCAATATTTCCCATCTTTCACGCCTCGAAACTGTAACAATATTGAAAAAACCGCGTGTTCTTTAACTTTTGAGCTTTCGTATCAGTGGCGTGTTGTCCGTGGAACTCGAGTAAGCGACGCTTTTCTTGTGTGTATCTAAATAATAAATACACAATTGCGAGTATTTTTCTCCGCATATTTATGTTGTTTTTGTGAACATAACGCTTATGTTCTGGTTAATAGTTTATTTGAAGAGACCAAAACACGGAAGTAGGAAATGCGAATTTGAGAGAATGTGTGTAGAATGTTTACTGTATGATGGAGTGTCGTGAGGGTAAGGGCTTATCACAGTTGATTCATATATGCATTATCTGAATGGAAACTCTGTTACATATGTGATAACTTTCATTTGTGGGGGAAGATGGCATTATAACCACTAACACGTATCTCTCATATGAATGTTGCACACCAAAAGGCTTCCTCTTCTTCTATCCACAAGACGCTCGAAGTCAAACACATATAATGTGTTTTATGATTTAATAAGTTAATAGTTTTAAATGTGACCACTATCTATGTCTTTTTTAAAGGTGTGATTATTAATTAATTAAACAATTTGTAGGATTTGTTAATAATTTTTATGGGAACACAGGTTTGATATCAGGGAATGTCATCGCACGCCACTGTTCCACACCGACGGTTAGATTTTGTGAACGAGGCAATGTTGAGTTTGTTCTCGTGATCTTTTCAATTACCACGGCGTCGCCACTGTTGAAAAATTTCATTAACTTCCACGGAAAAATAATTGGAGCGTGATTTCGAAAGTTATTAAGTTACGAGCCGGAATTGTCACATTAAAACCAGGCTCGGACGTCATTTTTCGAGAAAGGTGGAAAAATGGAGAATCCCTTTCCCTCTTCCAAATTTTTTTTTGCTTTTTCATACACACACACACATACACAAATCCTATCGTTACAAAAAAGAACTAATCTAAACTCACAGCTAGGATAAAAAAAAAGGACTGGAACAACGCCCACAAAAATAACATCAACCTTTGTTTCTCTTATTTACTTTTAACAAAACAACAACAGCAAAAAAACCTAAACGAACTTTTATTCTCTAAATCTCATCCCAATTAGCTCTTCTTTCCTCTCCCTCAACCTTTCCCGAACCTCTAGAGCACAAAATAAAAATCATCATTAGGGTTTAATGGCACACGTTATAATGTAATTAAAAGCGGCTTCCGAGAGGAATTTCTCCATAACCTCATCTCATTCCAGAATAAGAGGAAGAGAGGAACGTAGAAGCCCGGATGGAAGGCGAGAGGTTGAAAGAAGGTTGAAAGGAAAAGAAGAAAGGTTATGAAAAGGTCAAAACGGGATTAGAAAAAAAAAGGAAAATCCAATGTTAGAGATTATGCATTCGCTATCAAACATGAAATGGGTTTTAACGGGAATCTTTTTCTCTCTCCCGTTATAACTTAGCCAGAAGTTGGCTGAGCCTGGGGGTGTTGTCAGGTTTATTTATCGGGTTTTAGACCCGAGTGAAAGTGAAAAGAAGTTACGGTTAGGTTATGATGATGGATAAAGGTAGAAAACTCCATCCAGGAGTTGGAAATATTATTTCAAGGCTGCGTAGACCACTTTCAAAACTAATTTCTTTAGACAAGTCTCACAGCCTTCTCCAAAAACACATTATTTGGCAGTAACTTAATTAGACTATTATTGTGTTAGAAGATAATAATAAAATTAAAGCTCTGTGAGCTAACTCAAATAAAATGTTCAAGGTAATACGAACTTTCGGTCATTTCGTTGCCGACCCCTGGGTCACGGAATAATGGGTTTCGGGGATCAAGTAAAACACCAAAAATATTCCTCTATTCAAATATTATATTGTTTAATAATATTATACTAATTTTAGTTTTGAGTTTTAATTCCGCTTTTCACCCTTGAAGTATAGATTTGTAGGAATGGGCTCGAATTCACGACCGTAACGTCTTTACTCAGGCCTATTATACTGACTTTACAAATTCTAGATTGACTGGGACTTCGACGCCATATTGCAAAAACAGGGTGTGGTAAGTGGTAACAACAAAGAAATTGTTGAGGAAATAAACTCTTCAGCTGAAAACCAGAGAATAAATTAGTTGGTTAATCGTTTTGCGGTTTTGATTGCTGATGACCTGTTTCTTATTTTGTTTCTTCTCTTCTGGTAACTTTTCGTCTCGTCTTTGGCCAAGATCAAACCCCAGTCTCTCGAAGTAATAAATGAAATTGGTTGGAGTATTGAAAACCGCAAAATAAGGAAGATAAGCACAGCCGGCGGCGATGGAAACCAAACAAATTAAGATTCTAACTTTTAGATTTGGTTAACCTTTCCAGGTTGGGTTAGGTTAACTTTTCGGTTTGCATTAACTTAGGATTTCTTCTCAAGACGTTTCTCCGAAAGCTCAAAATTTCAATTTCTGTTATCAGAACCACGGATAAGTTTCCTTCACGTATCCTGACAAAGTGGTTAATATCCAAACCGGTGAAAAGAACCTGAAAAATGTTATCCAGAGGACACCCCCCACCCCACCCCATCAAGCCTACCTAATTTTGTTCTAAAACGTGATTGGTCCATTTGAATTAGGCAATGCGATTCTATCTAACGGAATTGGAAGGAAAGTTAATGTCTTACTCTTATCGGGTTTCTTTCTTTCTTTTCTCTCGGAACAATGTTTTTTGGAGTTTCCGACCGACGACCGGATCCACCTTTTCCCTTTTTTTTGTTCCTTCTTTCTTTCTTTTTTTTTCTTTTCTCCAAACAACCTCATTTAATTCCCATAGGCTTTTTGGGGGTTGGGAAGGTTGTGAGGGTTTCTTTCCGCTTTCCGCAGAAAACTCATTGAAGAATTTTGATTCTTTGCTCGAAACCTAACTCGAAAGAAAGAGTGGGTTGGAGGAAGGCGGGGGAGAAGAAAAGGAAAGGAAAAAAAATTGACAAGCAGACTCATTTTGAAAATTAAACTCTCGGGTTTTAAAACTTTCAAAGTGAAAACGTCAAATTTCTGGAAAAGTGCCTGTGGAAAATTTTCAGGAGTCGATGTTCTTACATCTTTGATATTCTTCCCGCGTTCGTTTAATTCATAAAATTAGGGCGTGGGGGCATTAAAAATTTGCCCCAGTCCCCCTCCCGAGGGCTCTTTCCCTTTGATTTTCAATTTTGAGACGAAATCAATTTACGGAAACACTTTTCTGTGCTTTTGTAATTATTTAACCAACACCTCGCCTTCTTATAATGAATTTTAAATAAATTTCGTATCAGAATCTTGGGATTTCATCCGAGAGGTTCACCCCGTTTTCTTCCCCCCTGCCCCCAACTACGACTAAGTTTTAATACGAAAGGATGAAGGAACGCGGAAGGAGACACGCACGGTGGGCGGGTTGTGGCACGGAGGACGGAATCGGATTGATTGCTTCTCCTTATTTTAAGAAAAGCTCTCATATTTCACAAGTGACGCTGCTTTAACTACAGATGTTGCTTAATATGGCAAGTTTTTTAATAAGTTTTTTCAAACTTGGGAGGATCCTGGAAATTTTTCTCTCCGGAACCCCCCAACCCCTTTCCCCGGTATTCCCTCCGAGGGTTTTCCTCCAAAAGCCTTCCTTGTCTTTTGAGACAAATTGTCGGTTAATAAAGGTTTACAAGTTTCTTTAAGTTAAAAGAAATTTTTTTTTATACCCTCCTTCTTCTATAATAAACGATTCTTTGTTGTTTTAAAATGAGCCATGTTCTCGTGCAGTTTCTTCTCCTCTTTCTCATCCTCCAGACTTTGATACAGTGTAATTTCCACCCATCCCATCTTTACCCTCACAACGTCTTTTCCACTTTTTTCATGAAAATCCCTTCATTCCACTACTCCAAACTCTAAACTTTGGTTTTGTTAATTTTAATTTGGTTGGTTTTGCTACAGGAATTATGACACTTCTTACCGGTTACGGAGATGTTGGAAAGAAAGTCTGAGCCGGTAGTTTTCCAATTAGTTTCCGTGGCTGTGGGGTAATTTTTAAGCAGAACCACTTACCTGAAATTAAAAAAGTTTTTCATTAGTTCTTTCGCACAATTTGAACAGCTACAGTTTTATTTATTTACGGATTAGTTGCCTGTCGTACTGTTCATGCGGTGAAGGTTTTCTGGGATATTTCAGGCCTTCGAGAAACCCGCTCCCAGGGGAATTGGGACGGATTAACATTTCTGACAAATTGCTGGAGATAGGAATCGATTCTTTGGTTCTCAGACTGGCGGTCGGACGATGGTGGTTTGTGACGTAATTTTAACGGTCTGAAAATGAATTAGGGACGTTTCTTGAACTCCTTCTCAGTATTTAATTGTATCAATATATTATTTGGACCAAAAAGGAATATAGTACGGTAACTGTGGTAATTTGAACAAATATATAAATAATTCCCGGCGATTATTCATAATCACCAACTAAACTTGGCTAATGTGACAAATTACTGAATAGTTATCACATTTACCGGCTAGTTCATCAAATCTCCAACCAGGGAAATTAATAAAACTTAGTCAGATGCTTGACTTCTGTCACTTTTCTGAGAAAAGGTAAGCAACCCAAGTAGTAATCGTCAACAACAGTGAACGAACCTATCGACAGAACCCAAGCATCTGAGAAGCCTTTGATAGTAAGAAACCGAACAAACCGAAGACATCCGGGTGTTTGGTCCGCCTTAAAATCTGCAGGACCTGGTAGGAGTTTGCCTCGACTTGAAGTCCATTTCATAAGTACTGCACACTCTCTCAGAACACTCATTTCATAAATTTTGCACAGTTTCTTGGATAAATTATGGTGTAAATAAATTCTTGGTTTCAAGACCAAAATTTTTAGCTGATGATGTCTGCAGTTTTCAATTTTGACGAAATCTCTTGGTGACTCATAATAAAAGTTTGAGAGATGCTGCACAAAACCTAGAATGGACCTGCCAGTTGAGAGAAATACTTGATAGAAAATCTCTCTTTTACGGTACAGTCGGTGGCAAATCAAAGGGCGTAAACAATAACAGTCAACAAATTCTTAACACAATTTAAAGGTCAATAACCTTATCTTAAGAAATCTGAAGACTAACTTTAAACTAGAAACCAGACCTTGTTGAACTGAAGTGGGTAAAATAATAATAATAATAGTACCTTTATTTAGTAAATACTCTTCGACCCTGCTTGGCTACAGCACTCCATACTCTCTACTAAATTACAAAACGCGCGAACATTTAGCCGCTAAGTTCATAAATTTTCCTTTGGACCGTTCCAAGTGGTTTATACTGTATGAAGTAAGAAGATATAAAAGAAATCGACTTTGAGGGACGAACCTAGTACTCTGCGTCTGGACCACATCTCAAGGGTTTACTCCAAGAGTATTTTCCTTTTTTTTTCCTGTAGCATTCGAACACGATACCGAGTAATAAGTCGAAATCCGTTGTTAGGTTAGCGTTTAATAATTACCTAGGAGGAAAGGCGCGTGACGTTGATTTAGTGGGAAGCTCGCAGAATTATTGTCGAGTCGGTTGGACCGCGGGAAGCCAAATTGCAGAAAATGTGCTTCCACCATCTGGAGTGTAATTCCTTAACGACTCCGATTCTGCGGTTGACATAAGCTATTAATTTTCTCCAATGAACTTCCAAAACTGATACTTTTCCGCCTTTTCTTATTTATTATTTATTGAATTCGAAAGGATGGAGGAAAGGCGGGCAATGGGAACGGAGAGAAGAAGGCAGCTAATAAGAGGAGAGAATTTTTTAAATTAGTAGATGGAAGCTGTCTTTCTTTTATTTGTTTTTACTTTCTTCTTTATTATTCCAAAGAGAAGTAGAAGGAGATAAAGAAAAAAAAAAAAAAATCATAATTTGAAAGCACTCAAGCGATTTACAAAAGGCTTTCGTCCTTAATTAGCAGACTGGCTCCTCCTAACTTGATTAATTAGTGTTTACGAATCAATGGCGGTGTTAAATCCGCCACTCAAAGTGAATCTTTAAAAATAAGTTTGTTGCTTTGTGTTTAGTTGCCGGGTTGGCTGTCCTCTTTGAGATTTTTATGTTAACTCATTTGAAGTCTCTCTTTTCCGGTTTTGAAAGTTTCAAAGTCTTTCTTTTTCCTCTTCGCTGGATTTTTGTTTGTTTAACATTAACGCGTTTTGTAGTTGGCTGAGACAAAATTTTAAAAAGGCAAATTTGGTCTGTTTGCTTACAAATAATTAATTTTAATTAGAAATAAGAGTTTGTATGAAAAAGAAAACAGGCGTCTATAGTCTTAAACTTGTTGGTGGATAAAGAGAGAAGGTGATTAGGCTATAAGGAGAATAGTGTCAAAGCTTAAATTTTTGCATCGTCTCTTGTTTTATAGAAAACGCCTAGGTAGAATGATGCTGGACTTGTGTACAACTCAAGAGAGCAACGCCTACCAGTGTATATGGTTAGTCTATATAACATACTTGTATTCCTCCACTTTCATCTAACAACGTAAGAGGACAATAGTTGAAGGAGGGATTAAGGAGACTAATAAGAACAAGGAAAAAATGAGTAGGCCTACTGAAGAAAAGTAAAAAAATTAATTCACACAGACAAATTTATTGAAACTGTGCATTACTTATGAAACGAGTTATTAATACAATTTTGAATTGCTTACAACAGGAGTGTCAAACTCGAAAGCTAACTTAGGCCAAATAAACAATATTTAACTTTAAGTGGACCGCAAAAAAATCAATGTTCATCTTCTTCTTCTTCCTAAGTGGTAAAGTGCAATCAGCCACCCGAGTACTGACGGGAAAACCATACCTTTTTGGGGTGGGAGGAAGTACCCACCCCCAGCCCTGAACAGCATAGGAAGAAATAAGCATGGTGGATGCTTTGAGGGAAACCACCGCACGCTGTCGCTGGGCTGATCACTTGCACAGTGTATTCACTGATTCAAAGAATAGAAGATTGCCTCGAAATGGATCCGAGGTTATCCCCCAACGCCACCATAGTGGCACATTGGGGAAGAAGAAGAAGTTAAATTATTGTTTAAAATGATCCGTACAGTTTATAAATAAAGTATATTATAATTTTATACGGTAGTTTCGTCTCTAATTCACGTTTATTTAACATTTACTTTGCGTCGGATATATGGGCCATAAAAATGTTCATCTCGGGCCTCGAGTTTGTCACCTCTAGTATATAACATAAAATACTCAAAAACATACCGAGATTTGAAGGAGTTAGGGGGTTAATATTAACATCATTTTTGAATAGTGCTGCAGTTTTTGGGGTTTGTAGGTAGCCGCGTAAAGAAAATCCACTACTTTAAGGAGCTATGTATGTCTGTTACTAAACAATAACATCAAGAACACTGAAACTAAACGTTTAAAGAACGCAGAGCTGTGGGCATCCTAAGTGGTAAAACTGAACTCCACTATTATATTATGTGAACGGAAAGGTAATATTTTACGTATGTTACGGTAAAAGTGATAAATCAGACAAATATATTATTATTAATAATCACCAATTAAGTTTGGTAAACGTGACAAAGTACTGAGTATTTATCACATTTGCCGGATAGTTTATAAAATCTTCTGCGGTTATTTGAAAAAGTTGTCTGAGATTACAATTTGAAAATTTCATATACTAGCCGGTAAATGTGATAAATATTCATTATTTTGTCGAATTTATTATTCATAGTTGGTGATTATAATAATCGCCGGGAATTATATATAAATTCATCTCACTTTAACGTAACATATATTGAGTATAACGTACAGAACCGCCATTATTTTTCGCCCCACATACAAAATAAGGATTTGAAGTGTCTTAGACAGGACAGAGACGAGGTCAACAACCGTTGAGTACTGAATGTCGGTTTTCTGTAAAAATATGACAACCCACTGTATGATGTATATGGTTTAAGCTTGAACAGATCCGCGGTGGCTTAACCTTTTTAAAACACTGTCAAGAACATTTTGAGTGGGAGAGGTGTCGTATAAGAGGACATTAGATTTGATAGAAACGAATAGAACAGGCAAAGGACAGACCAAACTGTAAATAAGGTGATCCGGAGGGGATGGAGGGCGGGACATCAGGTTTAATTACAAAGGACGAGGTCATAATGTCTAATTAGAAACTCTTCAAACTGAGATAAATAGACCGACAGACAAACAGTGTTCGGTTACAGAGTGTAAGTCAAAAATTTTTTAATTAAATTAAATAAAACGCTGAGCAATGCGTAAAATTTGTACCGGTTCTTAACGAATCTCCTAAAAATAATGAAGTCTTCTGTGACTCTCTTCAAACTGAGGAATATTTTTCGGGGAGGTTTAAAATTACTAAATTTTATCTTTTGAAAAACCCTCACCCGAGTTTCGTCTTGAAACGCGACTTCATTTCGCCATTATCTAAATCCTCCCGCCGACTTTTTTGTTTTCCCGCCCCATTTCACAAAATTTATCTTTTTTACTTCGGGCAGCAATGCACCCGATTTCTTTCTTCTCTTCCTCCTCCTACCACCCATCATCTCTTCTCCCTTTTCCCACTCACGTGTTCAGCTTTTCTTTTTTATCCTCCATTAATCTTAATATTTCAATTTTTATTACGCCAAATGAAATTAATACCTAATACTTGTGAGGTGATAGTGGTTCTACCTTTCACCGTAGATAAAATAAATCCTTTGAATCACGTCCTTTTATTGCGATTTTATTCTCCGATTTATCTAGAAGATTTACGTGAGAGTTTGCTTACCTATTTTTATGTACTAGCACCTTTCAGCACTTTTGCTAATTAAAAATTCTGAACCTCAACCATTTTATCCATTCTTCCGGAAGCAAGATTTGATTATAAAAACTGTGGGTGGTAATACTAAACAGACTCCTTTTGTATTTTGCAGCGTGCTTCAAAGGAATGTATAACTACGACTGTGGAAGAATGTCCCGCAGCTTTCAACATGTACGAGGTAAGCGAAAATTATGTAACTTTCATGTTCATCAAGGAACAACTTTATAAACATTTTTAGAAAGCGGTACTTCTAGCTACAGCCTGAACTGTTAGGAAATTATAGGGGACACACAAGATCGTCGCCAAAAGTCCGATAACCTGAAAAGGGCTTCAACAGAGCTTAGAGTCTGGGATAAGTGTATTCCCTCCTAGGAGGAAGCTCAAAGCTGCCAAACTGATTTCAATAATAATAATATTGATATTAATATTAATATATTGAGAAAAAGTTATTCTGTTGCTTGTTATGAAGTTAGAGTCGAATTCTGGGAAGAATAACTGAGTTTGCTGTTACTTCATTAGCACTCAACGCATCCTCAGAAGTCTGGTATGGAGTCCGCAGAGTTTATTTATCATATGAATACTCCATGGAAGTGTGCAGTATTTATGAAAGAAACTCCATGGAAGTGTGCAGTATTTATGAGAGAAATTCCATGGAAGTGTGCAGTATTTATGAGAGAAACTCCATGGAAGTGTGCAGTATTTATGAAGAAACTCCATGGAAGTGTGCAGTATTTATGAAGAAACTCCATGGAAGTGTGCAGTATTTATGAAAGGGACTCCACGAACATGAATACACTAATAATTTTGCGCACTATTTGTGAAACTGACCAGGAGTAGAGGCAGAACTTTCTTCCGCGGAAGATGTCTTCAGCTTTCAACGTAGAGCAAAGGTTAAAACGACATAACAACAAACTCGGCAATTCTTTTCAAAATTTGACTTCGGCATCGTAACTGACAAAGGAACAAATCAGTTATAAAATTAGTGACAGTATAAATTAAAATACTCAGCTAATGGTGGCTTTCCCCGTATAAACTTCTTTCTCTTTTTTAAAACAAGCGCAAAATATACTAACTTTAGTAAACAGAGACTTATATTAGACACGCAGTCAGCTGTTATTACTCACCGTCATACCATCGTCATCATTATTTCTATACCGATAGCCCCTATAGAAGGATTCTGCTGACGGAAACAGGAAGTAGAGGAAGGAATTATTAGGAATTCAACTCAGGGTTTTGATTAATTAAACCTTTTGGAATTTTTTAATTTTCCTTCTAATTATTTGGATGGTTTTTCTAACGCTCCAAATACTCTCACCTACTATCCTTTTTCATCTTCTCCTCTCTCTCTTAAACAAAAGAAGAGGGTATGAAAGAAAGAGGAAGTGGAACCTGGGTTTGATGTAAAAACCGCCAATTTTAAAAATTTTGATTTAATGTTTTTCAAAACCGCGAAAGAGAGAAAAGTTTTTGAACAAAAAATTGTTTTGTTGTCCTTTTTTTTAAAGCTTTTAAAATTGTAAAGGATTTCGAAAAGTTAATTTTGAAATTTGAGTTTCTGAAAGGGACTATTTTATTCCGGAAAAATTCAGATTCCCAACAAATCCGCTCCAAATTCTTTTTTTTTAGGTGAGAGATTTCGATCGAGATTCCGTTTTGTTGATTTTAAAAAATAAAAATCGGCTGGAAACTAATGGAACCAGAATTTTTTGTAAATCCAACTAAAATTTAAATTTTTGTTTTTGTTTTGTTCCTTTTTTTTTAATCTCAAATACGGTCGGGTCCGATTTTTGGGTTTTTAAATTGGAGTCAATTTTCGAATCAAAATTTTCTACTTCAAGCTTTAGACATTTTAATTACACAATAAATTTCAATTTTTTTAGGTGTTCTACAAATGGTGTTTGTAACTTTTTTTAGGTGTAAATTTGGCGGGAAAATTGTGTTTGTAATTTGATTACTGTTTGTATTGGTTGTATGAGTGAGAAAGAGATGACAAACATCTGTATCTTTCCCTCAGTACTTTTTTTTTCAGTTTTATTTGACGAGTTTTGAGTTGTGCGAAGCTGTTACTTTAATACAAATGTTAGCTTCCAATATTATTGTTTGAGTATTACGCTATTCAAGTCAAATTTTTGGGAAAATAAGAGAATTTGCTTTTGATTATCTAGACGCTGGAGCCACTTTAAGAGTTGAACGTGTCATTAGAGGAAAAAAGTTGGTCTCCTAGTCAATTTAATAAATATGTCGCACACTTCCATGAAGCTACTTTCATAAATATTGCACACTTACATGGAGTATCTTTCATAAATATTGCACACTTCATGAAACTACTTTCATAAATATTGCACACTTCATGAAGTTACTTTCATAAATATTGCACACTTCCATGAAGCTACTTTCATAAATATTGCACACCTTCATGGAGTTTCTTTCATAAATATTGCACACTTCCATAAAGTATTCATTTGATAAATAAATTTTTGGGGTCGAGACAGAACTTTCTTCCACTGAGGATGTCTTCAGCTTTGAACGTGGCCAAACGTCTAGACCACAAATAACTTTTTAGAAGAGTAAGAGACTTTGCTCAGGCCTCGTCCAGACGTTTCGCCCACGGTTAAAGTTAGGATCAAAACCGAAGTCTTTACCACTGAAGATGCCTACAGCTTTTAGCGTGGGCGGAAAATCAAGTTGAGGTAAAAATAAACTTTCTACTTCATCTTTTCGTCAAAAAACTTGTCTTGAGCAACATAACAGTCAGAAGAATATCAACACTAACGATAAAAGCTGAAGTTGGGTCACTTATATACAAAAAAATTCTTCGAAAGTCAACAACGTAACAAAAATAGTGTGAAGAAAAATATATTAAAACAGAAGAATGTAGGTTGGAATAAAATACTTTAATAAATCAAGAAAACGAGGGAAGACACAAACAAAGACGAACACACGATGAATATAACGAAAGAAGACAGTATAAAGAAGAAAATAGAATTTTCTTAGGCACATGTTAGAATAACTAGAAAAGCAATGGGAAGTAGTAAGCAGGAAAAAACCGGGGAAGAGAGTGGGTATGAGGTTGAAAGAAATTCACAATAGAGTAAGCACAAAAGAAATTTGTAAAAGAAAGTAGAATCGAACGTATACAAGAAAAGAAGGGAATGGAGAAAGGGAGATGAACTCGAAGTAATAAATAAGGAAAGAGAAAAGATGAGAAAAAAATAGAAAAGAATAAACTAGGAATTCAGAAGTAAACCAAGTAGAGGCAAGACATTAAAAGACGTAATAAGGAAAAAAAGGGAAATTATTGAACTCTTTCAAAATTTTCTTTTCATCCAACCCCATCCCCATCCCCAAAAATTATCTTAAATTGCTAAAACTAAAGAAAATTTGCAATGAAAATTAGAGGGAATACGAGACAATGAAAAGTTTGGTGGAAAGCTCCAAAAACACCGTGGGAGAAACCGTTGTCTGGGTAAACGAAATTCTGCCTAACATGAATGAACAGACTTCATAGCAAATGACACATGTCATCTCAGGACACAGTTGCTTTGCCTACTTTCTTTTCAAAAGGATGGGGACAATATAGATCCTTGGTACTCAAGCTTTTTCCTTCCCGGCCCAAATTTCCATTGTGACCATTGCGACTGGGCCACACGACTTACCAAAAAAAAGATTTTACAAGTCCGGCTTTCGACGCATACAGTCCACCCTCAGGGCATCATCTGTATGTACATCTGTCAGTCAGTTTCTGTATATTGCCTCATAAAGATATGTTGAAGCAATCAATGTTAGCAGTTTTTGAGTACAGGCCCGAACATTTTCGTACTGGTCAGGCACTATAGTTCAGACCTAACAGTGAGCAATGGATCTTTTACAACTTAGTTGGAGGCATGTGGCCCGCGGGTCGCAGTTTGAGTACCAAGGGTCTAGATGGTAACGTCAAACCTAACGACCCACAGAACGCTATCCAATACTTCCCTAGAGCAGCGAATGGGGTAAACTAATTTGGTCGGGGCTTAGCTTACCCAACGTGTCACGGTAGGTAGCCCCGGATTTGAACAGCTTGGGGCGACCAAGTGCACACGCTCAGACTTGTAAGAAAGAGTCTACACGAATCATATATATAGTCATTGTAGTACAGTTACAATAAATTTACATTGGTTTAGAATTTGTATCCTCTGTCAACTACCTTATATGCGTCCCCTGAAGTGATAACCTCAGAGTTATCTCATGAAGGCGTAAAAATGAAATCCACTCAACAAAAAAATCAGAAAAAGGAAAGATAACCCGAGATGCTACCTACTACCGTCCTCCTTATACTATCACTCTGTAAATAAAAGCCCTTGCTTGTTCAAAAGCTCTAAATCTTAACAGCGATCACTGAAATCATTTAAAATACATCTTAAACTCATCGTAATTCAAAAGCTGTGGGAAAAGCTTTCAAACCTCTCTCAAACCCATCTAAAACAAAAGGACATGATGATGGCAATGAAGACGATAATTTAATAAAAGTTTTATTTTAACAGACAACCTCCCAAGATGTCCTAAAACAGTGAATTAAGCTGACGTGAGATTGTTGGCCTCAGCAGCGGCAGTAACAGCACTAACTCAATCTTTGGGGAGATGAGAAAATGAAAGGACTCGCCATTTCTAATAAATGGAGTCATTTTACGAGTGATGAACTTGGACTGTTTCGTCAGCAACCGAAGTTTTATGGACTGGAGATGGCAATCTCAAAGCTATCAAATTCCTATTAAGAAATTACTGTATTACTTTAGCTGGCATTCGAGGATGGAAAAGGTTTTTAAAAGGTCACGAACCTTTTTTTTTACTCTCCTCTTGCTGAGAGGAGACGGTATTTTTGAAACATAAAGAAGAAGGAAGAACACGGTTCGGTGATTTCATAGAGCTTTCGTAAAGTTTCTTGACCCTGAAACGTCTTTTTTTTCTTCCTTCTGTTGGGAAAACCGAGAAAGGTTGCTTACGCGAATTTTATTTAAACACGAGAATCAAAGGGAATGAAAGCAACTGATAGAGTTTTGCTCTTTTGGGGGCGGTGATTTTTGAAAATTTTTTGTTAATTTCGTGATTTTAAAGGGAGCTTTTTCTCATCTTGTCAGGATCATGTTTAAACAATTCCGGCTTTCAAGTTTTGATGTTTAGGGTAACAGTGTTCTCTTAACTGAGATTAATAACGGTTTTTAATTAACAGTTTCTGTTAAATACAATCAGCCATTGCTTATACGATCTAAACTCATTACATTATGTAAAATTTACAGAGGCATGAAAGCGCACTGAACTTTTATTCCGGCTGAACGAAGCTCTTCCATCTACTCAGTTGATTGTCGGCCGTGAGTCTCGGGGGAGAGTGCTGTTGGAGAGGAACGGGAATGATGACACCTGGTGGAATCTGTTAGCCTAATATTGTGCCATGGCCGGCTGTTTATCTGTTTTGTTGTTTTATTCGTTTTAAATGATAAAGGTTAGGTTCATGCATTTTCATTCTGTGTCAAAGTCTTCATCTTTCGATCAACTCTCTACCGTTTGTGAAATTTCTAAAACTTGGGAGTTATACCTCGAATTTTGAGAAAACCAATTTTTTTGTTGTATTATCTCTTAATTTTCTTTTTGGTAGATTTTTCGATAAATCCTAAATATGTCGGTAATTTTATTCTCTGGCTGTTGTACTCAAGTCAAATTTTTGGAAGGATGGAAAGTGTCACTGTCACCAAGTCAAAAATTGCTGGCACCCTAAGTGAAAGAAAATTCAGTATCCACCCCTAGAATTTATTCACGAAATGAATTCTTTAGAACAGGGGTGGACAATCTTTTTAATCAACAGGCCAATTTAGATGTTAAAATTTTGTGCCGGGCCGCATATAAAGTTGTAGGCCACACAAATTAGGTTTGCCGCAATAATATTGCACTCAAGGCTTTCAAGAAACACAAGAACTGCTGGAATTGCTGATTTACAGCTTACCAGTCTGACTGCTTGTGTGACAGAAGGCAACACAAACAAGCACAGACGCGGCGCGTTCGTATTACATGTTTGAACAAATCGCCGACAAGTGAGTAACTCGTCACAGAAAATTGTTTCGGTTTAGTATATACTATAATTTTATTATAATTAATTATATAACAATATATTGGTGAGAGAAAGTCGATAAAATAAATTGAAGTTTAGAAATGCTTTGGCGGGCCGCGTGTTGCTCATCCATGCTGTAGAAAATTGTGCAGTAATGAAATTTATATTCCAAGAAAGTGTGCAATATTTATGAAATGAAAACCCCGTGAAAGTGTGCAGTATTTATGAAATAAAGAACCCATGAAGGTGTACAAAATTTATGAAAGTGACTAGGATTGGTGACCGAACTATCTTCCATTGATGCCTTCAGCTTTGGACATGAACCAAAGATCTAAACGAGGTTACAGTAAATTGTCTCCATGTTTCTAAAAATTTGACTTGAGCAAAGCAAAAGCCCAAAAATAACGTAACTTATATTAACATAGCAACAGGGGAGGAAATCTCAAAAGGCAGCAACAAATCTCTACGAAATTAAAAGCTCTGTCTTGGAAACGCTGTTGTTTTTCATTTTAAATATTTTCCTCGTACCTCTTCGTAAAACTAATTTTCCTCCTTTAAATATTGTTTTTATGGGCCACGTGATTCAATTTTATATGAATCTCAAGAAAAATAATTTTAAACAAAACAAAAGCAAAAATTCGAGTCAAGAAAATAAAAATGGCGAATGAAAAATTACAATAAGGAAAAAAGCAATTAAATTTATGTAATAGAGATTATAAATTACGTAATATTATTATTATTATACTTAACAAGTATAAAATGTTACTGTCGAGAATTCTCAATCCAAAAATAGAATTTTTTTTTTCCCTTTTCTTTTAGACTTTCAAGAGTTTGATTCCGGGAAATTTTTGTGTTTTCCATTAAAAAGAAATTTTCGAAATTATAAAAAGGATGCTTTCCTTTTTCCAGACAATTTCGCCGGATCATCATCCATCATTCACTTTCATTATCTGCCAGAGGTATCTTTTATTTCTTCAATTTTTGCTTCCCTAAACAATTTTTGAAAGTGTTTCACGAAACAAAAATATTTTTTCTTTGAAAATGGATTCCCTATCAAAATGAAACTGAAGTGAATGAAGGACCCAGTTTTTCGGTTTAAGATTTCATGAGCGTAGGTAGTCGTCTGCTGCGACATTATTTCCACCTGTCGTACCGTCCTGATGTTTTCTCACCTGACCTTTCACGTTTTTCTCTCCGTTTGATTTTTCTCGTCATTATTCTGGACCTTCTTGCCTTAACCAAATTTGCAACATTCCTGTTGATGTCCTCTTTACACGGGGTAGTATTTTGGTGGTATTAATATGCTGTTGACTGATCGTGAGTTAAATTCGTGTTCACATGATAAGGTCACTTGCCCATAAAATTTTCTTTACAACGTGTTGGTGCATCTCTGAATCAAATTAGCTGACATTTAAAGGTGGTGTGTTGTAGGAAATTCAGCGCAAAAATTTGTGGGGAGTTGTAGTTGTTTTTTATACTAATTCGAGTTGTGTGACCTTTTAAATTGAAAATAGCGGAGGAGTAGTGTAGTGGTTAAAGTTCCTGACTTGGATGCAATGATCGTGAGTTCGAATCCTGTTATACTCAAAAAACGGAGAAAAACGAGATTTAAACCAGCAGCATTTTCAAAATAGCAGAAACAGTCAAAAACAATCCGAAGATTCAACGTAGAACCGTATGTGACCTCTCTCTATATCCTTAGTTAATATGATTCAGGCTGTCAGGTAGGCAAAAGTAATAAACACCTAACCACTTAGATATGGACTCTGCTGCTTTTTTGATTTGTACACCACTGATTTTAACCCATTTTAACCATTGTAGAAACCTAATTTCTTTATCATTATGACTGATAATTTGACATAATTTGGTAGTATAACACTTACAATTTTTTTACTTAACTACAACTTAGTTCAGTTCATAGTATACAATTTAGTTTTACTCCTGTAAATGCCAGCAAACCTACGCTGGCGAGGATTTTGGTTTCAGTGCTATGAATCGCACTATATCGTCTTGTTTATATACCGTTAACGCTTTAAACTTTTTTTACGCGGTTTTTTATAAACGCTCTTTCTTATATATAATCAATGCAGTTTGTAGGTTTCAGGGATATTGATTATACAAACAGAACCGATTCCCGATGTTAGTTTTGTTTTTTTGAGGGAGGTCTGTCGTGTAGTGGTTAAAGCACCCAACTATAGATGGTCGTGAGTTCGAATCCTCTTCCTGTTGTATCTAAGAGTGAAAAACAGAATCCAAAGTCTATAAATAAAAGGTTTTTCAGGTTTCAAGGAGACTGTCAAAGCTCTACTCCATAATCATCTAATCACTCAGCCAACAGAACTTTCAGAACAGATTGTCATGGTAAGTACAAAGCGACAGACTGAGAAACATAACATTTTTAAACTGTTTTCACAGGTCTACACCCAAATGGTTTGGATTTGAAAGATGTTTTGAAACTTTCATAAACCCATTTGTACACCACTGCCCGACTTCTTCAGAAACAAAATAAAAACTTTCAGTTGCACAAATTCAAGAGCCATTTAAGCCCAGATTTTAGTTTAGGAAGAGAAAAAGGGCAAAAAGAATTTATAATTGAAAAATGAGAATTTAACTTGTTTTTGTTTTTATTCAAAAGTGAAATCTTTGCTTCTGACAGGTAATTCTCTTAATGAAGATAAGATTGAGCTTTGAGCTTTTAACCTAAATTTTCTTACCCTGTTAATGACGAAAATAAATATAATTATCCCCGCTCTTGCAGAAAGAGAGAGAGGGAGAGAGAGAAAAGGTTTAAATTTTTTATTTATCCATTTTAAATTTAAATTAGTAGAAACTTTTTGTGCTGTTCAAACTCTGGTGGTGGCTGCCCTGTTTTTAAATAATGTCTTTCAAGTTCGTAGAAAAAAGTTGATCGCAAAAAATGTTTAATGAACTCAATACTTAGAAAAAAAGAAAGACAAAGTCATCAGAATTTCTTTCAGGATGTCCCTCCTACTCCCTGCTTTTCTCTTTCCTCCTCCCTTTCTCTGTTCTCCCCCGGAAAACCGTTTTGGATTTCCTTGAGAAGGAAAAGCTCAAATGTGACGTCACGACCTGAAAGAACTTATCGAGTTTTCCACGTTTGGCGGTGCCAACTTTTGGTTGAAGTTTCCCTTTGACGTCATTACCGGGAAATATTGTAGGAGGATTTTCTGTTTCGAATATTCTTTCCCTCCCCCCCCTCCGTCCTTCCTGAACACTGGGCTTTAATTAGTTTTTACCACAATTTGAAACATTTTCTGGATGGATTGGTATTTTTGAACATATTAGTCAAGTGATGCTGTTTGAATTTTTTCTTTTAGGAGTAAATATAGATGCTGTACTGTTGTACGGATGCCTGGTGACCTCTTATATCAGCATTGCAAAGAATTTCTGACTGTCATTATGGATGGTGATGAAAGAGAAGGAGATAGAGCTGGACGTTAGAGAACGACATGGTTTCGAGTAAGTGGTCAGTGAATGAACCAACAGCAGCAGTAAAAGAGGGAGTGTTGTAGCTTCTACGGTGAGTTTAAAAAGTTTTTAATTACGTTCAAGTGGATCAGATAAACTACAGTTTTCTTGTCTTCTGTTTAGAGCCGCGTTTTTTGACCCATCTTCTGCTCTTTTGTGTTTTTCTCTTTTATTGTGGGTCTGTGCTTGTTCATCACGTCATTAAGTGTGCATTACTTATGAAATTAGTACAGTTTTCAGTTCTTTTAACTGTTATTTGACCTTTTTATAATCAGTTATAAATATTTCACTCTGTCTGAGCTAGATATTTGTAGAAACTGTGTGTCGTGTGTTGTTTCGTACATTTCAATCTAAGCATATACTCCTTATCCAGTTAATAAATAAGTTCCTGTAGACAGTTTTCTGTTCTTTTAATGGTTTTGTAGTGTCTGAAGGGAAAATTTTCCAAAACGGCAAACTGAAAGCTTTTGAGTATTTCTAAGTTAATAATATTATTTAAATTTTTGCGGCAGTTATGCGTCAGATTTTAATACATAAAATCATTCGACAAACCGCAATTACAGCACTAAAAAGTTGAGTATTTAAAGCACTACCCCGAATGGAACACTTAAAGTTGTTAGCATCATGAGAGCCGATACAAGACCAACTGACAAGACTATTTCCAGGCTGAATCTGCCGGACGAATCCTTAAATTAGATTATTTACGTTCAAACGTGTTTCAGGATGGGTTTATATAAAAATAGTATCCGTAGCAAAATAACAATAATAATAATTATATAATATAAATTTCCCTAATTTCGCCCGACTTAAATAATGTCTGACTTGCTAAATAATGGTCGAGAGTTTGAGCCTCCTCTCTCACATCCTGTTATACCCAAGAGTAAAGAACGGGATTAAGAATTATTGCCTCAAGATAATGTTTGCAGATAATTATAATATAATAATAATATATATTAAATAACAGTAGCAAAATAATAGTCTTGTAATTTAATAGAGAGGGCTGCAGTCAAACAAAGTTACAGTGGTATACATGAGGTGTTAGTACGAATCCTCGTGAGTGTTACATTATTTATTAGTAAATACAGTCTTATCCAGTTCAATCCATCAACGTCTAGTTTCTTAGAGAAGTGTATTATTGTCTTAGAGTTAAACGAAAAATTATAACAAAGCGCTTAATTTAGAATCACTCTGAATCACAAAAGACTATACAACACGAAATAAATTCCGTCAGAAGAGACGAAAAGTTTTCAACAAACGAGACCAAGTCAAGGAGAAAAAAAGGGAAGAGATAAAGCTCTACAAGAAAAATCATTAAGACACAACTCTGGAATTCAGTTGAAGAGCTGAAAGAGCGTAAGAATTTGAAAAATTGAAACCAGAAAATGAAATTCTGAAAGGTTGGAAACAAAGTCGGGGAGAACGAGAGAGAAGAGAGACACAGTACACCTTCACTAAAATTTGAGCCTGTCATCGGGCAGAATACTAATGACGCTGACAAAGATTCCTCCTTTTCTCCTTTTTCCGTTTGTCTTCCCTTTTTCCTTTTTTCACTTAGGATTACCCTTCGTCCTCGCCTCATTTCCAAATTACGTATGCTTGAGACGATACGCCGACATTTTTTTACCTTTCGGAAGTCTCTCACCCAAAGTAGAGGGAAATTAATGAGATAGGGGCTAACAATAGACCTCGTCGCTTCCTCACGGGAATAATTTAAAAGGAAGAAAGAAAAAAAGGTTTTTATCTCAACGGAAAGTAAACAAAATCGAGTTTGTTCGATGTTGGAAGAACTGAAAGCTCACCGGAAAAAAATGGTAATCCCGCTTGAAAAGGGAGAGAAAAACCTCAAACCGCAATCGAGAGGAGGATTCCAAACTACAAAAATTACGTTGTAGACAAATTAGCCCCGAAAAGGGGTTACACGAAGAAAAACCGTTAAAAGCTTCTGTGGAGGAGTTTTTTAAAAAAAGCTCGCGACGCTTTCCGACGAAAAAAAAAGCTCAAAATGAAGCCAATGAAGTCTAAAAATGCCGATAAAAGTTAATGTTTAAAAGCTTTATTTTCACTCGGCACCGCCTTTTGTTCCTCCGAGCTTTCTAACCCCCCCCATCCGCATCCCTCACTCACCGCCTTCTTTTTTCTCCCTTTAACAGGAAATTCACAAAGAACTTTCAACAGAGAAATAAAAATTTCATTTGATATGAGCTTTCTAGGGTTTCCACGCACAACACACCACACACCGCACACATACACAAAAGTAATCGACCTGTTTAACTATTTCTGCCCACCTTCGTCTCTTGAGACAAAGGAAAGCTAGGGAAAATAAATCAATCGAAGGAGAAAAAGGAAAACGGAAGTTGAAAAGAAATCACTTCAACTTTTTTTCCGATTACGCGGTGGGACGACGAAAGAGATTTTTCTCTTTTTTGAGCCGAAGTATAAATGTTGCTGACTTTGATTGTATCTCAGCAAATTCCTTTGTTCGAAGTATAGGGGCGATTTGGCTGACGTGGGACCGTTTTTTGGGTGCTCCTTCAAAACTGTATTTCTCGTTTGGAGGTTATAATTTTTTGGTTTTCCCACGTGACATCAAATTAGGAAGTCCTGTGGTTAAGTGGTCATAGTGCCTGACTTCGGTCGAGAGTTTGAGCCTCCTCCCTCACATCGTATTCAAACAATGGGATTAAGAATTACTGTCTCATGAAAATGTTTGCAGATAATTATCTGGTAATGTTCTACAAGGAGAACGAGACAAACCAAACAAACAGACATAAATTTTTTTTTCGAAACCAAGAGAAAGCCTTTTAGAATTTTTATATTCTAGAACTTCGTAAGAATTTTCTTAACTGAGAAGTGGTGGCGGAATTCCTTTTGGTTAAGGTATACTTGTTGTAAGTGTTACTATAAACTCAATTTCTGTAACTAGCACTCAGTTTGAAATACAGTTTTGCCGCGTTTTTTATACTCTAATATTATATTTATATTATTTTGAGATTTTTTTGCCGTTTCGCCATTTTTTTTGAACCACGACCTCAACATTGCTTTACTTTGTTTCCTTTTTGCTTCTTCTTTCCGCCTCCTCCAATACTTCCTCTTTTTGTTGGTCTCGGCTCTTTTCCGCACTGTTTATGGTCTTGTTCTGTCCTTCTCAGTCCTGTCTTTTTGTTCGGAAGACTTTTTTTTGTCATTGATCCTATTCTCTTGTTTACTTAAACGTTAGCTTTAAACGCTCAGGCACCTCCAGTACGGTAGTACGATCCAAGTTGTTGTCATTTAAAAAAACTAAAACGGCTGGAAATTTAAATTAAAACTATGACACCGAGGAAAAGCTTTGAAACCACTTCCGCTTTTATTCCTCTAAACCTTCCTCAACTTCCTCTTACAACCCCCTTCTACCTTCTTATCCTCAAATTTATTATTACAACCCTTTGACACTTTTTTTCCTCTTTTCACATTACCCTCAAAAGAGATCGCCCTTTTCGGATTTACTCTTTTATCATCCTCTTTGTAGACAGAAGACACACGCATACACAAGGCGGCGGTGGTGAGTTTGTCAGCATCAGTTCCAGGGGCCTTTAATTATTAGTTCAATTTGTTAATTCGGATGGCTTAGTCTCGTCGCTTTGAATTAAAAGTTGGAAATAAGGTTTATTAGAAATATTTGAGGTGATTTCACGTTCAAAAATTAAAATTTGTGAGACAGTAGCATCTGGGACTCACATAAATTTCACCCCGAGAACAGAGGGTTGTTAAAGGGGAGAAAAACCTTTTTCTACCCTCGCCTTCCACACTTTTCTCCGACTGTTATATTTAAGGATTGAAATGTTTTCTCCTTTTCTCACTTAGATAACTTATTTTCTTCTTTTTTTTTACCCTCCTTCTCTTTCTCTCCTTTTTCCTCATCCTTCCATCTTCTCCTCTCTCTCTTCACTCCTACGGTTGATTTGTTTTTGTTTTTTGCAAAAGTTTTGAAAGTTTCTCAGTTATTTTATCATTTGTCATTGGTTAAATGAAAATAAAAAATGATTAACGGAACCTGAGAAGGAAAATGAGAATTTCCTTCATTTATTTTTCCTCTTTATTTATGTACTTCCGTTAGACTGAACTGGATTACCTGAAGAGATTCAACGGGGATTTCTGCGGATGTTATTAATTTCGGAATTTGTTCTAATTTTCGGTTTCATTTGTCGCGTTACATAAATCCTGTTTGTTTCCAACCACGTATCACCGTCTAACCCCAACGCGCACATTTCAATATTTGTGTAACTGGTAATTATGTACTTGATTACAGGAAATCTGTCTCTTGTGACTTTGTCGATAAGTTTTTTACTGTTAAATTGTCAAAATTTGTGAATGTAAACATTAAGTTGTGTTAAGGTAAACTCAAATAGAACACAATTTGCTCTTACAAACTCACGTGAACGACTACCATCATTAACACAACAACTCTGCGTCACCCATTGACGTCTCCAAGAACATCGCGATTTGGTGTGCCGGTTTCACCCATTTGCACACATTTGTCGCTAACACGTTAATGTGCTAAAACGTTTTTTAGTTTGTTCCAATAATAATAATTGTTGGTGTTAGGTAGTTGTTTGTTGAATAAAGACACAATTGAATACTGAACTAAGAAATAAAATATTTTAACAGAAAATATTTACAAAAAGAACTAAAATTTGCGAGACCAAATCCTTTGAACTGTTGGGGCCGAACTGACTGACGAAATCACTTCTAAGATCAATTTATAAGGTCGCGAGACACTTCGATAGACTACGTGCAGGATTCGTCGTGTCTCAGAGACTGTCGAAAACAAGTCGAATCGTGCCTCGGCTTGTTTCGTTCCGTTTCATTTTGTGTCGTTTGGTTGCCACAATAATTGTTGCTGTTGTTATTGTTATTTTGCGTATCGGTCATCTTTTAAACCCTGATGTCAAAACGACTTCACTTTTCCTTTTTATGTCTTCTTCTTTTCCACCGCCTCAGTTTGGTTTTCGGCACAAACTCCCGTTATTATTATTACTATTTCTTCCCACCCTACTCTTCATCCGTACCTTCATCCTGTCTTTCACAGTCTGCTCCTGAGGCTTGAACATTGGTCTGTTTCCCAGACAAACCCCTATATCACACTAACAGATTACACTACCTTCCTTGGAGACAGGTAGTCGTTTTTTTCATTGGGGGTAGAAAAAAAATTATTACGTTGGTTTTTCAGTGTACTTATTACTTATCGAAACTCCTTAAATCAAAAATCAGATCTTCGCTGAAACAGCAGCAACGTTTTTGTAAGAACTTCATTTTATATCTGTCGCACGGTTTTATGGGTATTAAATTGTCTACATCTTTGATTCAAGTTGAAATCTCGACCTCAACTCCTATTCCATTTCATAATTAATGCACGCTTATAGAAAGAGTATATTTCATAAATATTGCACACTCATGTGTTCATTCAAAAGTAATAGTCCAGATGACCTGTATATAATACCCATGAGGAACTGGTTAAAGCGGAGGAAATCATTACTGTTCACACTCACGGATTTAGCACTTTAACTGTATGATACATACAGTATGTGTGCTGGAGTCTAACTTTGATTTCAACCAAACTTCCCACACTTGTTATTAAAACTACTAAATATAAGCTGCTTCTCAAACTTTCCTTCTCTTGTTTGGGCTAACTTCATTCCTTCTTTCACCTGACGTGGAAAACTCCACAAAATCTTGGTAATAAACATTTTCCAACCGATACGCCTCGAGTAAGAAAACAAAAACAAAAATTTTTCTTCCTATTCATAATGAAAGAAAAAATAAATTTGTCTCTGTCAAAAATCATGAACAAACACATTCGCCTCGGAGAGAAGAATGATAATAAAAGAAAGAGAATAAAGAGAGGGAATAAAGGAAATAAATAAATAAATTCGGAACGGATCCATGAAATCACAGGGCGGCAACAATCGGAAACGCAATAAATCAGATTTAAATTTTGAAAAAGTGAAGCGGAATATCGATTGCGAAAAGAGCAAAAAAAACAACAAAAATAAAGGGAAAGATAGAGAAAGAGAAGAAAGGAAGAAAGAATGGAAAGAAAAGGAAAACACACAAATATGGAAGAACATTTAAATATTAAAAACATTCCAACAATCTTATCAAAAATTCATGGAGACTTTGCTTGGAACTTCCATTTCCCTTGTCTCATTATTCTTAGAATTTTATTTGAAACTTCCGCGGTGATGTTTCAAAAAAAAAGAAAAATTATTTTCTTTTCAAATTTATTATCATTCTTTCATGATGATCGTACCTGAAATGAAAGAATTTCCATTTTCCTTTGAAACTGTAAATCATGTTTTATTTACATCTTTCTTGTCTAATTTGAAATTTAATTTTTTTTCCCTCTCTCTAAATGAAAGTTGATGTTTCCTTTGATGTTGTCAACCTTCCACAACTCTACATCGAGTATGTGTGACCTTTTTGCCTTCCCTTTTGAACAAGCTTTCAGAAGATATTATAGTTCGTGGCTAACTTTTCGCAGGTTTTGTATTTTTTTGGGAGCGTTACCGCGATAAAGTACCTGAGGAGTTAGAAGTATAAGTGTAGGTACTTGTATTTGTTATGTTATCTGTTTGTAAATAAGTCTTATCTACTTGAATTCAGCAACCTCTAGTTTCTAATGCTATTTAAATGATACTCAGAAAAGAGTTAACACTAACTGCAAGTGCGATCTCCTGGCCATAGAGTAATTTTGTCGCGCCAAAAACTCCGAGTCCAAGCAAGACTACTCTATGGTTAGGAAGATTAGTTTTAGAAAATGGCGATCCTTTGGTCTTGAGAGTCGCCTGTTTTCTTTTCTTTGAACTGTTTCCTGTGAGATATTGCGTTTTTGACCAAGAGGCATTTTGTATATATATCACAAATAGTATTATACTATAGACTATTATTCAAGGAAAATATATTCTAACCTCAAGTGGTCAAGACACCACAGGATCGACTACTCCCAATTCTTCATACCAAATTTTTTTTAAAACGGATTTCCGTCGGACCTTCGGGAAATTTTTGTTTGGGCAGAACCCACCGTTGCCTACCGTCTAACCGAGGTAGCACGCAAGGAAGTTGCCACTACAAAAGCAGTACTAAATGAGATGGCACTTATAGCGAGAGGCCTGGTGTAGTGGTTAAAGTGCTCGACTATAAGAGTTATGATTGTGACTTCAAATCCTCCTGTTATACCCAAGACTGAACAACGAAATTGAAACTAAACTAAATAAAGTCTTCATAAGAGTGTGCAGTATTTATGAAATGAGATAGTCACACAGGTGATAACTTATCAATATTTGTCTGGCACTTCTCTTAAATTTGAAAAATTTTCGGAGAATGGAGATAGTAAAAGAAGTCTCCGCTAGACTTAAAAGAATGAATGAAACGAAAACATGGAAGCTGAACAAACTTTGTCGCAGCTGGAACTTGAAAACATCACAGACGGTCTCCTGAAATCGCCACAAAGAACTTGAACATCCAGAACTTCTGTAAACGCATACTGGTGACCTAGAAAGATGATTAAAGACCAAAACAGGAACAGCCTCGAAAGAACAAAAAATGAGTAACACTTTTCTACAATTTATTTTTAAGAAGATTAACTTTCTTTTCCAGGAAACTACTACAAAGAAACCAACAGCTTAAACCTATAACCAAAGCTGAGGTCAGGCTTGACATATAGTATAGTCAAGAGCTTTGACCATTAAACCACTGATCTAGCCAATGCGAATACTGCAAAACTGGAAGAAGAAAGCAAAGGTTATGAGCAGGAGATTACCATCTGTAAGCAGACAGAGGATGAGTTAGAAGAGTAATCTCTTCAATGACTATTAAAGGACAATCAAAACTATCACTCGGAGACTAAACAGTGACGGTAAGTGTTAGAAAAAGACGAAAGAGATCCGAGAAACAAACTCGAAATTTTCTCCAATTTAAATTCTACTCATCGACGCATTGAAGGAAATCGAAATGTCGCATTGTCGCTGGAAGCAGTAAAAGGAGGAGGTGGATGGATAAAGGAAGGGTTGAATGGGAGTGGGGGTGGCGGGGTTGAAAAAGAATAAAAGGAAAAAGCCATAGAAACCAATTCCTAGTGTTTAAATATTTGAGAGTTAAAGTCATTTGTGTTCCGAATTTCGCGGTAACGAGCCAATCGACAATGTTAAAACAGTCACTTCCGCTAACCGGAACCTCCAATTTCCATCATTTCCTTTCTGCGTAATTTTATTCTCTGAATTTTCCAAAGCTCCGAGTTTTCCTTGGTGAAAATTTTTGACCAGGATTCGTGTTTTTCCAATCGAACTTTGTGCGTTTACTCAGTCCAGTTTTCATTGAATTTGAGCTTTTCTTGGGAAATTTAAATTTGTCGACCTTTTTAAAGGAAATTTATCTTTTTATAGTATATTTATTATTAAATATACTTTTCACAAAATTCCACAGTTATATACTTCCGCTCATTCATTCATTCATTCATATTCTCTAGAATGAACAGGGTTTTTCCATTTGTCTGATGCTTCATTTTTGGCGCATTGGTTTTGTTCTTTTTTACAAATTAAAAAGGTGAAATTGTGCATTACTTTTGAAATGACTTCTCCTTAAAGTGTGCATTATTTATGAAATAAGTTGGATAACCAAAACGGGAATTCAGTACAAAGAGTTGTAGGATTAGTAAGAATAGTATTACTCGTACAAGACAGCATTCTTGGTTTATGTTGAATCAGGTCTTTTTTTACGCGAATTTTTTTATTACGTCTTTAAACTTAACCGTTTAGTGAATAAGTATGTTGTACCTTCTTTCTCAGTATTATAGGATTCTTTTTAGTGATTTTGTCCGCATCTGTGGGATGATAAAAACTTCGGCTTTAAATTTTAATAAATTTCATTTATAAATAGAAATCAGTCGATTAGAGTTTGAATGAAATCAAGAAAAAAAAATTTGAGAAAGCTTCAAGATGCCGTGAGCACTTCATCATCACCGGAGCCCAAGCGGAAGGCTTTTCATGTTTCTGAAAGCTCATCTCAAAACTCATCAAAATACATTCCGTAGCAGACAGGAAACCCCATACAATATCATCTTAAAGTATCTCCTAGCTGGCGAAAGACTTTAGGCCTTCTCCTTGAGATAACATAGGTCATGTCTTGACTTCCGTTTGTATTCAGCCTTGAGGCAAAGAAAACGGAAGGAAGGAGAAGATTGCAGAAATCCGTTTTTAAATCTTCTAAAAACGGCCCAAAGCGATTTCCAGCCGACTCCGAGGTTCTCTAATCTCTGTCAATCTTCAACTAAAAAGGGCAGAGAGAGGAATACTGGTCGACCGGGGAAGGAAGGAAAGCCACGCGTTCGGATTTAGGTTCCTTATTATCTTTTCTTCTCCCCGATTTTTAGTTTTTGTCTTTCTAACCCCCTCACCCTCGAAACCATTGGCCTATCTAAAACTCGTTATTCTGATTCGTCGAAAGGAAATCCCTGCGGAACACTTTTATAAACAGAGTTAATCTCTGATGGGAATGTGTTTCGGGGGTGGAGGGAGTATTTTTAAAATTACAGCTCGAACTCGACTTAAAATTGGATTTAAGTCCTTTAAACAACATCATTTTAAAACAAAGAACACGAAAAAGATATAAATTTTAAAAGTCGGGGTAGGGAAATTCGGGGATGATGGCGGGGAAGGAGAAAAGAAAATACAGAGAAGAGAGAAAGGAGGGGAAAAAAATAGAAAAGCAGAGAAGTGGAAAAGGAAAGGTCGGAGGGTAAAAGAAAGGAAAAGATCAAAGATTGTCGATAACAATAAACTAACCTTTTCAAAATCAGGTTACTTTAATCGAGTAATAAACCTTTAAGAAGTTAAAAGTGGGAAAGAGAGCCGAAGAAAATGATGGAAAATAAGGCGTTATTCCGGCATAATGCATGTTATTACGCAGTCGTTTACATTAATTACAAACAGTGAATTATTCGAACCTTTCCTCCCTTCCTTACCCTTACCCCTTCAACCCCCTCTCCTGATATTTTGTTTCTATTTTCCGGAAAAAATCCGAATCGGAATTTCCACATTTTGACAAAACAAAAAAAAACCGATGTCGAGGCCCGAGTTTTATTTGCTGACTTACCCCCCTTTCCCAGCCTTCAGGAGAAGCGAGGGGGCTGTAGCGTGGGCGAATTTCGAACTTTTACTTCCTCATTCTGGTCAAAATTAAAAAACACAAAAAACAATTTTTTTGTTTGCTTTTTGAGCAGTCAACAAACAAAAGACGTCAGAACGCGGAATTTGGATATAACTGCGTAGTGTGTGTGTCAAACAATTTTCTCGTGTTTAATGAAAAGAGGAAGGTGGAGGGAATCTAGTGGAAAGAGCGAGAGGAAGAGGAAATCTGGCAATGATTTGCTGGATTTGGATGACTAAAAACTTCTGTCGGAGTTTAACGCCTAATAATAAAAATGTGACAGCCGAATCGAAAATGAATCCAGAAGGAAAATGAAAGTAAAACTTTTGGAAATAAAATTCCTGTCGAGCCAGGAAATCGACATTTATTCGGAAGTAAAGTTTCAGCACAAAGACGGCTGTTTAGAGAGATCGTGTTTTGTTCACATATTAACAACAAACAAAGTGAAAGAGAACAACAAACGATTTCCTGAGGTTTCGATGTGTTTCAGGTTTTAGAATTAATCACCATCAGCAGTAAGTGGTGTTATAGAGCAGTGGTGCGCAAGCTATTTCCGACTGCGACTCTTTCAGTAGAGAGAAAGATTTTGGCGACCCCTTGAGGTAGATGTTCGCACATTTCTTTCATTTTATCGTATAAAAGCATTATCATATTTTTCGTTTCGGCCTTCTAGGACCACGTTTATTTCAACAGCCGCTTTCTTGCCTCTTCTGCCTTCCTATTTGCCCAATATTCCTTCATTTTTCTGCTATGTTCTTCTTTTCTCTCTGTGGTCCACTTTGTTCCTGTTTTTAGTTTTTCTTGTTCTTTGAATTCGTGTTTACTCGTCTTCTTCTTTACCCCTTTCCTATTTTCGAAGTCTTCTTCTGTCAGGTTTATTTCTCTGATGTCTTTTTCCACCTGTTTGAACCAATCCCCCTTTTGTCTCTTTTTACTGAGGAACTTGAAGACCTGGTTGGTTAGTCTCTCTGGGTGCAGCCTCTTCAGATGGGCATAGAAGGCTACGCGTCTTTTTCTCATGACATCTGTGACTCTGGATGTTCGAGTACAGTACAAAAACATCATCATATATTAATTTTATTTATAATTTTAAGAAAATACTTTTTATACAACATAAAAATCAGTAGAATTCCTCTTTAATGAGATGTATAAGGCTGCAAGTTTCTACTTATCTCATCCATGTTCGCCGATAAATTCAAAATTTATATAAATTTGGCGACCCCTAGTTTGTGCGATTCTGTTATAGAGGGTTTTACATCTGTATTTACCTAAAACCATATAAAATCCTCCAATAATAAGAAAAGACCTCTTAGAATATCCTTCAATATACTCTTGAGACCGACATAAATCCGAATTTTTGGTTCCAAATGTCTACAACATCATGTACAAAGAGTCACGAGTTTTCCACGATTCGAAAACCATAAAAATTTGATGAATTTGGCATCATGCCTAACTGCCTTGTTTCTGAATGGATAAAAAAAGAAATATCACGCAGATAAACGACCAAATTTCCCAAGTAAAAAAGGAGGAAGAGAAGTTTGTCAAAGGAAAGAAAGAAAGAAAAAAAGCGTGTAAAGTGAGAGAGAATGGAGGACCACACGTTATTCCACGAAGCTTCCATGAATGAAAAGCCCTTGATCCTCTGGAGATGTGAACTTGTTAAAAGAGATTTCAAATTTCTCTCTCTCGTTCGACATTAAGAGAGAGTGACCGGGTTTGGTTAGACATGAATCCGGGACGTCATTCTCCATCCACCTCCGTGATAGACAATACCAATCGATAAATTCAATTAAATCAAAAACGTTTCCTTTTACAGGAGAGAGAGAGGTGGACTCAAGGGGTTTGCGTGCCACGCCATACTCATTAATGACAACTCAAAAGTTTTTCCCTTTTTTCTGGTTTTTTTTTGGTAGGCAATCAAAAAAGTAAAAAGCCATTCAAGGTTTTTGACTTTGTCAATTCTTTTTCTCTTCTTTCACTTCCCATCCCCTCGTACCCGGAAAAATCTTTTTGTTGTGGATTCGAAGTGATTTACTAATTTGAAAAGAAAGGGAAATGATGTCGGTGCTGACATTTTCAGTAATCCTAATTGAGAAATGACTGTATACTTTTTGCTTAACGAGGGATAGTCATAACTAATAGTTAGAGAGTTTATGAATACTAATACTGGTTATACACTCACGACATATGGTTAGAACCAACTATACTAGTCCTGTTTTCGATTTTTTGCGATATCGACCATCTTTTTGAACCACTGCGTCATTTTTCCTGTTTTCTTCTCTTCATAGGATCTCAAGAAGTTACGCGGTGTGTTAAAAAAAGATGGCGGATATGGAAAAACGGAATTGATCTAAGTCAGGGGTGCCAAATTCACGACCCGAAATGAACATTTTTGAGGCCCTGTCAATATCCGGCACAAAGTACAAGTAAAAATAAATGGCAATCAGATAAGAAACTAGCATACTGTAAAAAATTGATTGAGCAAGTTGATCGTGATGGTTGAGGTGACTCGAAATATGATACAGAAGTTTGTTCGATATTAACAAAAGATTCGATATATTGAATTATTGATATATATACAATAGCTGGAAACGATAGATGCGATACAACGATTTTGATAGATAGTACGATGAGAACACTATTACGATTGATACAAAATCAAAGGAACGATTGATACAAACGAGTGTACATTTTTACAGGATTTTGTAGGCAACCGGCGGTTACGTAAAGCAGTGGTGCACAAACTTTTCTCGACTGCGACCCCTTCGGTAGAGAAAAAAATTTTGCCGACCCCTTGAGTTAGATGTTCACAAATACGATGTATAATTCTGAATTTCTTTCATTTCATCGAATAAAAACATCATCAAACCTGACACATATTAATTTTATTTATAATTTTAAAAATACTTTTTATACAACATTTATACAATTTTATACAACATAAATCATGCAGGCGTAATGCAGTTTATAAAAATTTGGTGACCCACACAGGAGTCGCGGTCAAACCCGAGCTGATCGCACTGAAATTGTAACACATATAAAGTTATAATATACTTTATTTACAAACTATACGGATCATTTTAAACAATAAATTAACTATATATATGTTTATTACAATATACTATTCAAACTAAAAATATTTGTTTCTGTGAACAATGATTTTCTTTGCGGCCCAATTAAAGTTAAGCATTTGGGCCAAGTTAGCTTTTGAGTTTGACATCTCTGATCTAAGTGATCCATACAGCACCCTATTTTCGTCTGATTTAACCCATTAACACCCAGATATACAAATCGTAGAAATTTTTTGAAGTCTGGCGTAGAATGCGATTTCTGCAAATTTTAAAAATTTCCCGGGAAATTGCTGTCCTCATTTTACCCACTTTCCCCAAAATTTTAACAAAACTATTGGTTTTCTTATTGCGTATGAATTGTATACATTAAATCCCCTGGTCCTCAAATGAGGACACCAAAATTTGACTCCGGTTGTATTATTTTGGTTGAAATCTCGATGATAATTGTTTTGTGGCTTTATTCTACGACTTCTTAAGTGTCGGTGATTTGTTTCCGCAGCGATACCTCCAACAGGATGTGAGGAAAAATTTTTGGACCGATGCATTTTAGTGAAAATCTTGCTGCTCTATTGTGAACTATTCTTCAACTCCTGATGAAAGAAGTCATGAGAAACTCATGAAGAAGCTCATTGAAAAGTGAAAAAATTTAATGTCCTCATTTGAGGACACAGGGCATTAATAGGTTAAACTGGATACAATAACAAAAAGCTACGTAGCAGGATGATCACAAAAATTTCAAGGCCTTATTTATTACTTCACTCAGTTCAGCTTTGTCAGTTTGGTAAAAAAAAATGTTCATTTCTTTAATTCCCGTTTTCGATATTCCCAACGGATAACTGGTTTGGTTTTTGACTTTTAAAAACACGGCTCCAGCAATTTTTTTTCCCCGTAACCGTCAATCTTCCCTTGTCTCGGGCTCTAATAAAAGCAAATGCAATTAAAAAAAGTTTTAATGAGTTGAATAATTGATTTTGAGACTCGCGGGACCTTTCGTTTCATTTGAAATTTCGGACTCGTCTCTGCGTTTTGTTTGAGAGAGGAAGAGAGAGAAAGAGACAGAGAAGAGCAGAATTTGGTTTCCAACAAAAAAACTGGAACAGCGTATATGACAGGGGCGTAGTAATGATCAGAATCATTTTAAACTGGATGTTTCAGTTGATGTATGATTTACAGCGATTATTAATAATCACCAAGTGAAGTTGGTAAATGTGACAATTTGTTGAGTGTTTATACATATATACGACTGATTAATCACTTTTTATAACATATTGTTACCGACATTAATTTCAGGTTCCCCTAATATACTGAATTTTGTTGTGGTAAAAATAGTAAAACGCATTAAATGTCAGATTTTTATTTATTTAAAACATACGCGATTAAGCAATTTTATACTTTTTTATCAATATTATAGTATAATATAACTCAAAGGTCAGCAATCTTTTTTGGCCCGGGTCAAAATCAACCAAAATGCGAGTATTAAAGACGTTTGGGTTTTCGTATTAAAACAGCGACAGGACAATGTCGCTGCATTCCGCATACTATCGGCCTATTCCAAATCCAGTCAGGCGGGTGGGGCTTTTACTGATACTTTTATATGTTATACTGGCTTCAATTTGGTACAAACTTTGCGACAAAAATTTTCTGGAAAAAAAGAAAAAAATGTTTGTTTACCTTATACTTTATTTTCGGAACTAAAGTGGGTCACTTGAAATTACCAAATGGGTCAATCGGTGACCCACGGGTCATAGAATGAAATTTCGTTTTTCTGTTCCCGTTCGCAAGTTTTCTATTCTCAAGTTCTCGTCGTTTCGTCTTTTTTCAGTATGACGTCATTTAACTCGTTTAATCTTCCACGATACTTCCCCAAAACCGAGAGATTCTAGCTGTGGTGACATCACTCTAGGGTTGGTCGGTAATCCCTTGTGAGCCGGAAAAGGTTTTTGCGTTTTCTAGGTATGAAAACTATCTAACCTCAAATTGGAAGGGATTTGTTGGAGGAGATTAGAAAACACCATTCTCATCGATTTTTTTGTTCTGATTCGGTTCTTTGACTAAGTGACCTCTACAGCTTACAAGAGGTGGTAACCTTTCTTTTTGTTTAATCACTGCATGGACAGCAATATTTTCGAAACCAGATTCATTTTGGCGCTGTAGGAGGTGACGATTTTTACTATGATCAATGACGCCTCGTTTGCTTACTTTGTTACTAACCTACATGTTGCGTATATATCATAGATTATAGACAGTGGTTAGTTAGTAGTGGCTTTCTCCTTTTTTTGGGTGAAACAGGATGCGGGAGGAGGATTCGAACTCACGACTATTACGTCCAAGTCAGGAACTTTAACCACTACACTACTCCTCCCACGTATATATTATATATTCTATATATACAAACACCTGAATAAAGTGCTTTTAGACATAACACATCCTCAGGAAGGTTCTGGTAAAAACATTTTTCACTCAACATCTGTCTGACAACAACAGGTTCAGGTTCTAAATATCACCGATGAAAAACAAAAGGAAAAGAAACTTTTCCAAAAGTCAAAAGTCTCAAAATAAAAAATTTAATTTTGTAACATTCTCAAATTTTCAATTTTTATTTTGGCAGGTGTAACAAATCCTCCCAACTTTCCTAATTTCAGAGTCTGACTTCTTCCACTTTCTTCTACCCTCCGTCTCCGCATTTACCACCCTTTCTCCACCAGTAAAAACAAATTTTTCTTTTTGTTCTAGAATATTACACACCCCCATCCCCCTTCCCATAATATTATTAATTAGTTTGTATAAATAAAATTTTTTTTATATTGTAATCACTCTGATAGCTTTAATCCCATACATACTGGTGGAAAGGTTTTTCTATGGAGGAAGGAAAATTTTATTTCCTTCCGCTACCATCTTTTTCACCTCCACTTTGAAACATAAGCTGTACTTAAGTAAATTTTACTTTTCAAACTTTTCACGCCCATGTTTTCTAAAACACTTTTTGGTCCTTTTTTTGAGAATGGAATTAGTTTTTCCGAGGAGGAAAACCACCGAAGGTTCCTTCTCTCTCTCTCTCTCTCTATAATAAGTAATCTGAGATGTTTGGTCTCTGTTTAGTCTCCTTTTTTTTATATAATTTTTGACCTTATTTGGTATCAAAGAAAAGGACGAGTAGGACTACCATGGCTAGTAGATCTTTTTTTTTAATGAAATTTCATCCTCTGGTCTTAAATGAAATTGGTTTTTTAGATCCGTTTTTTGATAACTTTTTATTGGGGTCTATGTTTTTCAGTCCTCCTCTTTTTTCTTTTTTGGATTGTACCGTTTTTCGTTTTTTTGTTTTTTGTCAGAACGATTTCTTGTAGTTCTTTTTACAATTGTGTGTGTGGCGGGAGTGGTTTCTGAACTGGTTTCTTTTCCTAGATGTGATGTGAGTAGATGGTGACTACCTTCTTCCGATGTTTTTATTACTTTCATTTTGTGCTTTCGATTTCGTGGTTGTTGTTTTCTACCTTTATGTTTGTTACTTTCTCTGCCCTTTATCTCTTCCCTTTAGACCGGAGGTGCCCAAATTTTTATAAACTCTATTACGCCTGCATGATTTATGTTGTATAAAATTGTATAAATGTTGTATAAAAAGTATTTTCTTAAAATTATAAATAAAATTAATATGTGTCAGATTTGATGATGTTTTTATTCGATGGAGTGAAAGAAATTCGCGAATTATACATCGTATTTGTGAACATCTACCTCAAGGGGTCGCCAAAATCTTTTCTCTACTGAAAGAGTCGCAGTCGGAAAAGTTTGTGCACCACTGCTTTAGACTAACCATCCTACATTATTACCTCTTCCTACTACCCCTAAAACACCCTTTCTACTAACTATTCCACTTCTTTCTTCTACTAACCATACCATCTCTTTCACTGACCTACTACTAACTAGCACTGGTTATGTCTTCCCAGAAGAGTCCCTTAACCCCAGTCATACGATGTTTGGTAAAAGAAAATATCAGTTATCATCTCACTGTGTATATTATATATTTATTTTATAACTTATTGGTACAGTTAACTACAGTTATTTGGTAACGTATTTAATAAATTAGATAAATAAATTTAGCGGGGGCCTGTGAAACAGTAGTTAAAGTGCCTAAATGTAGATGTTAGTATTGAGTTCGAATCTTCTTCCGTATCCTGTTATACCTCACAGTGAAAACACAATCAAAGGTTAAATATAAACAAATAACTCAAAATAAAATAAATATTTATAAATAAACTTCCGACTATTAATTTTATAAATATTTATTAGCTATGGAACGGATCAAAATCAACCAAATTTTGAGTATCAAACAGACGTTTGGATCATAAATTTTTAAAATTAAAACAGCCTTTTAGTAGATAATAATATGTTATATATTTTTAAGATAATAATTATAAGCAATGTTTATAAAGCATGTTACCATCAAACTGCCAACTACCAAACTAAAGACAATGGAGCGGTATAAAAGTTTGACCGAAGAGGACGGACGGTTATTGTATTGGACAAGAACAAAGGATGAGGAGCTCTCTACCTGTTGAGGCTACAGACTTATGACGTTGAGTTGGAGACACTGGATGAATTCTTTGGTCACGTTGAGTCTTGTTGCAGTTGGAGGAGTCACACACGTTGTAATTTGTTATATTTTGAATGCTGGGGGTTGTAAGCATTTAAAATCTCCACCAGAGGTCAAGTTTCAGTGTTTTAAGCAAATATTTTTATTCTTCAGCTGACGCGTAAAACGAGACCCGACTTATTTGACGTCAGAGGTAATTGCTGAGCATAAAAGAAAAAAGAATAGTCGCCGAAATAACATTCATTCATTCACTCATTCAAAACTCTCCCGAGATTTTCATTTCGTCTCTTTTCCATGTTTTACTATTTATTTTCTTTTTTCCCAGCACTTCCGGTCGACTTAAACCATCGCCAACATCAAGTTCAGCCTTTCGTTAAAGTGATTCGTTTATATTCCCACCAGAAAATTAATGGAAGAAAAAACGAGAGTAACAGAGGGAGGGGGGGTTGAAGAGGCGGAAAATGGGAAATCCCAGTCCAGCCACCCACATAAATAAACATCCGCTGACCTCAATTTATTTATCTGAATCCATTTCCCGTGAAATATAATAATAATCGCTTTGTCAATTTTCCTTTTTCCTCCTCCCTACCCCCCCTTAGGCCCGGAATCCCTCCTCTCCTCTCCTCTTCCCGAAGTCACAATTTCGGCGGTTTCAATTGCAGAAGACGCGTTTCCTTCATCCAATCATTCAATGTCAGTATCACGTTGGGTTAGATCATGTCACTCGCTTTATTTTGCGGCGCATTATTTCCCTGTCAAAACGTTCATTTATTAAAAAATGAATAAATAAATAAAAAAAAGCGTTGCGGTTAAAGTTTTCTTCCCTCCTCCTCCTCCACACCTCACTCTTTCTCTCTACATCACTCCTTTCTTTCACCTTTACCCCTTTCCCGTCTCGCCTTTTTTTTCATTCTTTCTTTCTTTTCTTTTCTTTATTTTTTTATTCGAAAAGTCAAAACCTCTTGGCTTTTCCTTTGTCGTCTTTTCTTTTACACTTAGTGGTGGCTTAAATATAAAATAAAACTTTTTTTCACGAGCCTTTGTTCCCATTTGTGTATGAAAAGGTTTTTTTATTTGTATAAGTTTTATACAAAATTTATTTTATTTATTTATTTAATTTTTTAAGACTTGGAGAATGAATTTCGTCTTGCTTATAACTCTTTAGTGTTGTTGGTTTGAATTGTTTTTAAAGTTTGAAACCTTTCCTCAGACCGCTAATTTTCATTGACTCGCCTTACTATTGTGGTCTGCCATCTTAGTTTGATGAACCTGAATACAAGACCTGGGATGTCAGGTTGATGGATCTCCAACCTCTAAACCGCTATATTGGCTGTTATGCCTCTCAAGTCAAATTTTTGGAAGGTTAAGAGAATAAACTCCCAGTTCGTCCCACAGCGACAGCAGAAGACATCATAATTATCAAACAAATCCTCTGTGCAAGTGTGCAATATTTATGAAATGAAGACTCCCACAAAAATGAAAGTTGCAGTCATCTTCGATGGTAGAAAATTCGGTATCGATTGAGACGTGCCTATTTACAGAACTCATCTCATAATTATCGCACACTGTTGTCATGGCTTTATTCTCTGAGACTATATATTTTTATAGACTAGATTCTCTTAGAGATACAAATATCTTTCTTGAGTGTAATAGCCGAAAGTAACATTACTGACATTAATGGTGACAGTCGCGAAATTGTCAAAACTGAAATTGTTTCTGCCTCTGCATACATTTCGAGAACTTTTTCATCTGTCACAGTCACTTTTTAAATTTCGAATAAACTGGTTCACACTTTAAGACGTTTCGGGAGACTCTCTAAAAGGGTTTACTACCGAAAAAAGGGAAACTTTTTTCTCTTGTTAGCTGCCACCTGCTCCTAGTACTAGATATTAAGTAGTTGGTCTAGCTTTACAGAGGCTTTTATCTAGGAAACAGACCGGTGTCTTAAGAAACTGCTACCAAAATTGGCGGCCATTTTAAAACATCATTTTTCCAACGACTCAATTATTTTGAACTACATCCGCAGAAGTTGTAGGTCTTTTGGAGCGGTCGGCCTCTTACCAGATAGAAGTGTACGATTTCGGGTTGGTTATGATGGTCTGGAATTCCCAAAACCGGCCAAATCTCTTTCGGTTTTGTTTTTATTTTGCTTTTTTGCCCAACAAGTTTAAAATAAGTAAAACGTTCGGAATAGTTTTATAAAAAGGCAGTGGTTTAGACAGAAATTTGGTTGGCACCTATGTCGCCTACTCTCTCACCAAACCGGTGAGTAGTCGAACTTAGCTCTATCTCCAGAAGCAAGGAGGTGATTAAGGACTACAACCTGACAGCAGTTCTATCACCTACACACAATTGTGACTTCATTAAGCAAGCACATCAATGTCGATGGTGCCAACCTAACACACTGTTGAGACCACAGAAATACATTCTAACAACTGTATAAGTATCACGGACACTCTATAGGAGTATATTTATAATATTATCTGCTATCAATATAATTTGATTTTGTGAAATATATAAACTTCATTAACAAGTTGTTGAGTAGCTTTAGCCAGAAGGCTTTATCAAAAAGAAACGAAAACAAAGAAGTGATAAAGCGAATTATTTATTATATTAATTCATATACTAACTAAATTCATTCATATTATTAACAATGAAGTTGAAGTAAAATATTTCTGGTTCGCAGGTTTTCATTGTAAGAAACAGAAAACTCAACACCCTGTGAATGATTTAAAACGTGACTCCCGACAGTTTCTTACTTCTGTTACGGGATTTACTCTCAACTTATACGGTACAGTAAGTATTTTAAAGGTTGTAGTTTCTAAAAAAAAAAGGCGCAGCTGACAGAGCTGAGCGTAGAATAAAGAAAAACAAAAGAAGAAAAGAGGAGAGGGTGATGGACAAAGTGTGACACTTTATTGTACATGGAATAACAATTTTGCGACTTTTGAAGGGGAAAAGTTAGCAACCACATCCGGGGATGTGGTTGCTGACTCCCTCCCACAGGAAGCGGAAACAAAGGAAAAAGGAAATGGAAAACCCTCAAGGAGAAAAAGGGGTTTGAGAGAAATATATGACGCTTTCTTTATTTCTGCTTATTTTTATTTTTGAAATTTGTAGCAGTCTCAACATCCTTCCGACGCCATCATCATCATCATTCAGCCTTTCCACTTGTCCTTCTCCTTCTTCAAACAATTCTAAATTGTGTATGTGTTGTTGCCTTTTTTTGAGTGGGTGGGAGGCCCTGAGTTTGCTTTTGCCTCTTGGAGAAAGAGAGGAGAAGCGAGGCAGAGTGGAAAGGAAAGGAAAGGACTTCTTTTAAATTCTTGAAGTGATTGAGTGCTTGTTCTTCACACATGATTTGATTTTCCATTTTCTTCTTTATTACCCGCCCCCCTTCCACATGAAATAAATAGTTTTTTCTCTTTCTTCGTTCCTTTTTTTTTACACTCCAGTTCTTCAACTACAGAAGCTTTTGACACTTGACTTCAGAACCAGAAATGAAGTCTGACATCTTTATTTTCCTCAAACTCCCCCAGCTTTTCTTCTTTTTTATGATCCAAACTTTTAATTTTCTTGTAATTTGTACGAATAATTTGGCATCATCGTTTGATAATTTCATTTCAATTCAGACCAAATTTTTTCACAGGTGTATTAACAAACAATATGACGTTTTGGTGGGCGACTAAAACGTCAAACGCCATTTTGTCGTCTACAGCTAAGAAATTTATTCTAGTATAGGGCAAGGTTGCCTGGGATTAACTCCTTAGCTTGCTGGAGAAGTTGACAGGGTGAATGAAACGTCCAATTTTCTTCAAAAGGTAAGAGTTATGGTGTTGTTTTTTGTTTGTCATGGTTCTGAGATTTGTGTCTTTGCTGTGAGACTGTACGCTAGGGGTGTCAAACACAAAAGCTAATTTGGGTCAAATAAACAATTTTTAACTTTAAGTGGACGGCAAAAAATCAATATTCATAGAAACAATTATTTTTGTATTGAATAGTATATCATAATAAACATATATAAAGTTGATTTATTGTTTAAAATGATCCGTATAGTATATAAATGAAGTATATTATAATTTTATATCCTGGTTTCCATACTGATTCATATTTTATTTTACTTTGCGTCGGATATATTGACCGGGCCGCAAAAATGTCCATCTCGGGCTGAGAGTTTGACATCCCTGCTGTAGGCAGTATGTGACGAAACTTATATATATGGGGAGAAAGGTATAAAATTATTATTATTATTATTATTATTATTATTATTATTATTATTATATTGTTCCCTCTCTGAGAAGGATAACTTTCTACAAACATCTCAGCAGAATGAACCTACGAAGACTGACCAATAGGATGTTTTAGTACTTCCTGAAGAAAAATACAAAACCGTTGTGGCTCGTACAAAAACACCTTAAACAGCGTGACAGAATGGATAGAAAACTAGATCCACAAGGGTTCCCAGCAAAAACCAAGCTAAAAACGGATACAGAGGAGCGGAAAAGAGCTCGCAGCAACAAGATGATGGAATTTAGAAGGAAGCGAAAAGGAGAATAAGCAAAAAAAGGAAAAAGTAGTGCTGGCCTCGTGACCAAAAATTTTTCCTCTGTCTCTCATTCAGGGAAAATTCTGAATTCCTATTCTAATAGAACCCTACTTCCCGGAAAAGCAAAAAGGAAAAGTTTTTCTTACCTTTTTCATGATGTCTTGAATCGACTAATGAGAGTAGTCCAATGCAAATGATTGTGACAAAAACAGCCAAATCCTTACACTGGTTCATGCCTTGACATCAAATATCCATATCCCGTCCCTGGATTTTCTTTTTTTCTCTAAAAAATTTCCGCGCTTTTAATTTGATTATTTTATTTTTTCTCCTCTTTGCACGAAAACATTTTTCATTTCCCTGAAACAGAAAAGACGAGTTTAATTGGTGTAATAATTCAAAATTTCCTCACTCCCGGGAATCGAGAAAAGGATTAAAACCTTCCGAAAGAATCCCGTCAGACTAGTAGTTCTAGTGGAAATGGGAAATCTGATTCTTGACCTAATTATTTTCCTTTTTGTTATCGGGGAAAAGCTCGCGGAAAAACACTTGTGTGAGTCGCATTCCCGTCTTCTTCCTCCTACTGTTCTACTTCTTGTCTTATCGGTTTAGATTCAATTAGTTTGAACTGGATTTTGTGGTGAAAGAGTAGTGCCAACTTGTGCCAGGTCCCAGGTATTTAAAAAGCCTTCTTGTAACTTACTCAGCGGTGTAGACACAAAAGGGAATTGTTTTCGTTGTTTGTTGATTTTTTAAGAAATTGCTTATTTGTTTTTTTAATTGTGAAAGAGTTCATTAATCATGTCAACTTTTTGTCTAGACTGTTTTTGAGTTCTCGGCCTTTGTCATGATTTTTCAATTATATTCTCGAATGAAAATTAATTAAAATACTTTCGATGAAACTTCAAAACTTTCGAGTTTGTTTTGGTTTTGTGTTTTGTATTGTCAAATACGAGGTGAGAGGGAAGGTATACAGTCTTAAATTATTTTTTCATTAGCTCTTCGTTGACTGCCACCTGTCTCCAAGTTGTAATGCTCACTATAGCTGTTTAGATATATTCCTCTCCTTCTTGTTCGTATATAAATTATACATTATTTCTTCTAAACTATATTTATTTAATTATCATATGTGATAAGGAGTAGTTAAACTCAATTCCATGACATTCTAATGTTGACAATATTGCCAAATTCCTCAACACTTCTGTAAAATTATCTTTCCTCCTGCTTTTGGTGGTTTTCTATCTCCTAAACTTCTACCTTACTTAAATTTTATTCTCATTACTTTCTAACTTCTCTCCTCCTTTTCGTTTCCTTTCAAACTTCTTTCTTCCTTTATCTCATCCTTCTAGCCCAATCAAATCACCCGTACTTCTCTCCTTAAAGCTAAGACACTGGTCTTAGCTTAAGATTCAACCCCTCAACACGAGACCTACGAACTACTTAATGTCTCAGAGACAGGTGGCAGTTAGCATGGGTGTTACGAAGTGAAAGGAACTCAAGGATGGTTCAATTTACTTGCGCCTAAAATCACGATCCTGCCTACATTCTGGGCAGGATTCGACAGGACGAAAGACTGACTGGAGTGAACAGTACGAAATAATTGCACCTGTACTTCGCATTTGGCTTGTGCAATTTTAAGGGATTTCTGTTGGTTTTTCCGTCTTGCTTCCGTGACAATGTTGAGTCGTAGTCAGATGTTTTAGCTTAGCTAGTTTAGTTAGAAGCTTAGCACTTTATAAGCCAATAAATCAGTTGTAATTTATTTTGGACTGGAATTCGCTACTTCCATTGGTTTTGACGTCAAATCTACGACACTTCTGTTAACAATGGGGGATGAGAAAAAATTCTTGACAAATGTGTGCATTATTTATGAAAGAACAGAAGTTAGTTTGAGTACGTACGTTCCAAACTTTGGAAACACTACGCTTTGAGAAGAACATAAAAACAACGCGCATAAAAGGAAACTTAAGAGAGAAAAAGAATTTTTTCAAGCGAAACATTTAAAATAATTTCCTTTTCAGCACTTCCGCTTTTTAAGTTGCAAAAAAATTAAACTAAACGCTGTTAATAAATTTTAGAAGAAGAAAAAAAACGCGTTTTCTCTTCATATTTTTAATTTTTATCTCTGAATAAATCAGTAACATTCTTTTTTCATCACACTGTACTGTGTTATAGAGAGCAGTATAGTGCGTCCTCTTCAAAGTTGCCAAAAACTCTCTTCAAAACATTTTTTTTTTTGTCAGGGCTTTAATTATTCCCGGTATTCGGGTTAATGCAATGCTTTGTTTAATTTATTTGAAGCGATAAGGTTGGTTAACCTTACCTTTTAGAAAAGTTTTGCCAACTTTTGCGAGACCTTCCTCTCAAACTAAAAACCCCTTTTATAGTGGAACCGAGGGCATATTAATCTATAAATTACGGGAAACGGGGCCAAAGTCTCAAATTCATCATTGTTGACGTTGATTAGTATTCTATTAATTAATATTATTAATAACTGAATATTTATCGCTCACGCTAATCGCATTTATTTATTACCTACGACGATAGTTTCGACAAAGGAAATAGTTTGAGAGAAAGGAGCTTTCAGCTGGTTCCTGGCAGAGGGAAGGGGAGGTCATTTCTCATATAAATGACCCAAAACAACTCATTGAAACTGGTTCTTTGGTAACGATCACATCCAAATCCCTTTTCACCCAAACAGAGAGAGAGAGAAGAAAGTTCGTTGGTTAGTGTAATCCAATGCATCGTATCAGTTGCAAGAATGTTAAGGAGAGGACCGTTCAAAGAAATGACGAGGATGGAAATCAAGTCCTTGAAATGCGGAAACGCAATTCCTTTTAGTTTGAAAGGAAGGTGGCGGTGGCGGTGAGGGAAATGAATTTGAGGAAATATTTTGAAGTGAGACGCGACAAATTTCACAGGTAAAACAATCGCAGGGAATCAAAACAAGCGCAGCAGGGAACCGCAAACTTTTTAACTTTTCCCAAAAGTTTTTAACGAAGCTCTCTATCAAAAGGATGTTTTTCCCATCCTTCCTTCCTTTGAGGTTCTCATCCGCGTTTCGTTCCATCATCTGATTTTCCCTGCATTGGGTAATTTGATTATCTTTTTTTTTTATATTCAGCGAATTTCGTTTTGTGTAAACTTTTTTATTTAAAAAATAAATAAATAACTCGGTGCCGTGTTACAGTGGCGTGTGGTAACATTTGTTCCTGGAGAAGTTTTACCTCAATAAAAATTAATTTTTTTAAATAATAAATAATTATAGCTTTCTTGAAACTTATTTACAAACTTCACGAGTCTGATACTGACTCAAGGATGTTCTTTATTGACCCATATCGTGGTTGTACAAACTCTGGGGATTTGAAAAATGCCGGAAAGATAAAAATTGTAAGACGAAAAGAAAATATAAACTTCAGAAGACATTATAAAAGCAAACACCCAAGAACTGTTAGTATTCTGTTTTTGTATATCTTTATACATCACCATTCTCTTTTCAAGGTGTCACAAACGACTCAGTAATCTACTTCCCAAAAAGTTTTGCCGTCATTGGTCTATTGGATGGAATCAATGAAACCGCTTTGGGATGTTTTAGTGTGCAGCATTTACGTAGGTGATTGGAACTCCATAGTATAAACACGACCGACTCTCTTTTGGGTCATGTTCATGAAAAACTGAAACCTGTGACGTAAGTAGCAGGACAGAGATTTGTTTCGGAGTGGGCGCGTACAAATCAGACGTGATGGGGTTTAACAATAGTCACAGTCAATCTCAACGTATAATGAGGACGTTACAAAAGAGTCACCAAAGGGGTAAGGCTGCTCGATAAGATAAACAGCCTAACCATAAGGAATTGGGTGACTGCGATGCTGTACAATTTATTAGGAGGAGTGAAGATAAACCAAAAAGGCAACGCTCTGGTTTCCAATTCTACGACACAGGAGCAGGGTAAAAAGAGGAAGAAGTGAGAGGACAATCTCGTCGCTGCTGGCCCCCAATGGTAAAGGAAACCAGCCGACAAAATAGTTTAGAATAGAGCAGAAGAGGTATATGCCCAAGGTGAGCCTGATTTTACAGTTTTTATTATTATAATTATTATAATATTAAAAAAATTAAACATTCATGACGAAAATATCTATTATCATCCCTAACAACAAGACGTAACTCTTCGCAAAATTTGATTTTATACAAAACAAAGAACTTTTCCCAACTTTCACTGTGCTGCACGCCACTGTAATCCATACTCTAAGAGAGAAGGAACATAAAAGTCATGACAACAAAGCTATAAAACCAACTTATTACAAATGACTCTTAATTATGGTAGAATTAGGTTAAACGGCAAAACAGACGATACGAAGAGATTCTCTGCTCCATGAAGATCGAAAAAGTGTCCCGCAAAAGTTTTTCCCTTGAAATATCATTTCTGTTTTCTCTTATAAAAAGAATATAAAAGAGTCGGAAAATCAGAAAACCTCTGGGAAATATAGGGAACGAGTGGAAAGGGAGATGATGCCAAAGGTCATAATCCTTATTAAAAGTCGCCTTTGATGTCGAACAGCCAGGACCGAAACAACGTAGTAGTCATCTCTCTCCGAAAAGGTTAAGGTTTATTCATGTTTGTTTCTCCTTTCGAAGGGTTTTAAAACGAAAGAATCATCACGGTCGGTCTCACAAAGAGTTGAAGATTTGCCCAAAATCTGGTTTTTTTTTCACGGATGTCTTCTGCTATTTTTGACGGAAAAATTTAATTAAAAGTTGTTTAAATGACGAATAAAAACCCGCCTCAAGACCAATTCAACATTTCGTCTTCATTTTTTTCTCCCATTTTTTATTCTGCTTCTCCTTCCTTTCTTAAATTCAACTCGATGTTAAATCATGATAATAACTTTTCTTCATTCTCATTAAAACTTTTTTCCAGGAAGGAGAGAGGGGTTGGGAAGTTTTTCTGTGGAAAATTTTTGAGTCTCGTGAAATAAGTTGATCGATCTTGAGTTGATCAAACGAAAAATGATTTTGCCTTCATTTTTACAACCCCTTTCAATTTATTGTTATTAATCAATTAATTTGACAAAACTAAGTTTAGAATATCAATCATACTGTCGGAATTGGGTGCATCGATGAGGCAAAACACACGAATTCTAAACCAAAATTTATTGAAGTAAGCAATATCCACAAGGATGTCTATAAAAAAAATAGTGCGGTCGTTCGGATAGCCGTTCGAGTTACTTCGCCGATTGCACTGATTGTCATATTGTTATGCTTTATTTATGTGTTTCATGTAAACTTCTTCCCACAAGTTTCTGTAAATCTATGTGACTTGTTTGTTACAAGTCTGAGAGCGCTGCTTTACTCCTCACAAACCCCCACAACCCCACACTCGAACCATATCCACTCTACACAAACCACAATACAGTTAATGTCCACATCCGACACCTGAAAGTTCACAGAACTGAATAGCTTAACAAACAAGCCCGAGACACTGTCCTTTGAAGTATTCGGTTGGAAAACCATCAATTCTACTATATTGAAACCTCCTCACAGGTTTGGAAACCTCAATCGCACCAAAGTCGCATCGTCAGTAACATAGAAACCCTTCCTCATACAACTCTAGGTTAGTGAGACTGTTGGGTTGTAAAGAAATTGCTCTACCCGTTCACCTAGTTTGACGTTGCAGTTTAATTTCTAACTAACATTTTTGGACGATTGTATATGGCAGGCCGTCATCGATGGAGAAAACAGAAGAAAAGAAAGCGAAATCGTTTTTTAATTCTACGCGGATCGCTGAATTTTTGACTTAAAATATTTCCCTGATCAATCAAAATTGTTCCGCTTGGGAAAAGCTTCTTTCGCCAGTTTCGCTTGCTATTCTGTTTCTGCTTTCGTCCTAGCGATTGGTTTCTTTAGTCATTGAACAATGGCGTCGATTGTATATTGTTCAAAACTCATTAAATTAAGTCATCCATTCATATCTGATGAGAAACTGAGTGAGAGGATTGCAAGTTTAGAACGAGCAGTCCATGTACAGGCCTAAAGTTGCAACTCTTATCTACATCCCTTGGGAATGGTTCCTATGCACGTGGGATCGCATTCATATTGTCTTTGAAGCCAACTTTAGATTATTCTCATCAAGTTGTTTTACATATTACAGAGTTCGGTCTTCTTGACAAAACAGACGTGGGCCTAGAGGGAGAAAGTTGAATGGATGAATAAAACGAGGAAGGAGGCATGTTTGGATGTGAAAATTATCTGTAAGAAGCTCAAATTGCATCAGAAAACTTTCTCTGTTGTGATTTATAACATATGCAAACAAAAAACTTTTGAAACAAGAGACAAATTCAGCAGCGAACATCTTTATTGTGTGGCTCTTTACTTAGTCTCACTAGTATAAGCACAGGCCAATATACAGTATCTTCTTGCATACTTTTAAACGAGCCATTTTTCAGAAGGCAGTGACTTCAATTAAAGATTAGTTAACTGAAAGACAGTTTGTATTACAGACTTGTTAAATACTTCACTGAGTCTGTAAAACTTTTCTAATCTACTTGGCCATCTGTCGAGTGTTCTTCTATCAGCAACAGTTTCGTGGTAGCAGAAACACTCTTCTTGCGATAGACTACTGTTAACTTTGGTAATGTTATTCTCTTAATAAGTTTTTTGTTACCTCATTAGATAGTTTGACAGCTAAAAGAATCCAAAATGGGGGGAAATTCGCTCACCAGTCCTAACCACTTTCATAAATATTGCACACTTTTGTAGGAAATTTATTTCATAAATAAATTTTTGTAGTCGAAATCGACATCAAGGCAAAGAAAAGGATGGATAATCTTGTTCGTTCAATAGCTTAAGTTGAGAGTCGTAATAACTAATAGAATAACAGTAACAGTAACAGCAGCGAAGATCTCAAAACTCTGAAATCAGCAATTTTACGTTCATACCAATCACGTGACGGAAAAAGACAACCCACAAGATTAATATACGCCAAAAATAGAAACAACTTTGTGATGTAGCAGTGATGACGTCATATATAAAAAGAAGGCTGTAAGAGAGCTTTCGAGAGATTTTTAAAACATGTAATTTGGTCACCTAGTTTCTTTTGACAAACTATTTATATACCTAAAAGCTTTTTTCTCGTAATTTCATTTCACCTTTCCCAATCCAGTTTAAAATTTGTAAAGAAAGCTCTCGAAACTTTTGCAAAGGTTCTGTCAAGACGGAAAACTCATTATTGTCACATGGTGAAGGTCATCAAATGAAAAAGATGACTCCCGTTGACTTCCTGACTGATTAAAAATATTTCCTTTTGGTTTCGGATATCGATATCACGCTAAAGCTCTGACACTGTTGAAATGAAAGAGAGAGAGAGAGAGATTGTTATTTTACGAGATGTAAGAGATATGCTTAGCGACGCTCTTCCATTCCCCCCGCTCCTGGATAACTCACAGAATCCATCAGGAAAATCAAGAGGGAATAGAACACTCGAAAGAGATAATAAACAGAAGCCGAATCGAGATTGTCATGTCAAGGAAAGAAGAAATTGGTTTCGAGTACATTTAAAAATTTTTCAAGGTGTAATGTTTTCGACATATTGGAGTGAAGCTTCCATCAGCGAAAGCTTCAAAAAAAAGGTTAATTGCTTCGATTTTCAGCAATAAACGAGGGCAACGAAAATGAAAGTGGGTGTGATGAGACGCGAGTCGGTTTTCCTTTTATTTGCTTCTAATTTTTCTTTTTTAGATTTTTGAAATTTAAGAGAAACGTCTTTGAAAATTGTATTAAAGAGACAGAATGAAAAGAATGACTGAATGAATTGAATTATTCGTTATTGGATTTTTTCCCCCGAGAACTGTACCGCTGAGGAGTATGAAAGGGAATAAGAACACACTTTTGTCAGTAGAGGTTGTGATGGTGTCAATTGTGTCATGCTAACTGTAAAATTTGAGTGAGAGACTGTTTTATTGGAGGAAAAGAAGAACAGAAAAATAATTTTATTTCTCTTTTCGCTGTTGCAGGTAATAAAACACCAAAGAACCAAGTTCGAGGACTCCTAAAGTACCTTCACAGGTAGGTTTTCCAGAACCTCAACGGAGTGTGGGTGTTAGTTTACCTTGCACTGATGAACTGCATGGAATGATTACACGTGTAATTAGAGAAAGGACACTAAACCCTGATCCGTAGAATACCAACCCACAAAAACCATCAATCAGTTCCACCATAGTTTGATTAAATTGTAAAATTTTGTAGAATAAAGCTTTTGTATAATGACCAATTAAGAAACACAATAACTGACAAACACAGATTATTTTTACTAATTAGCCTACATTAATTAAAATGAATGACATTTATTAAAACTTATTAATGTTGTCACTGAAAATTGTGAATAATTGAAGATGAAGGTACGGAACGTCGTCTGGGTTGACTTCATTTGAATCCACTTTGGCTTCTAAGTCTAAACCAGAGGTCGGCAACCTATGACCCGTGGGTTACCGACTGATCCATTTGGTAATTTCAAGTGACCCACTTTAAATAAAGTATAAGATATACAAACATTTTTTTTTTGCCAAAAAATTTTTGTAGCAAAGTTATGAACGTGTCAAATTTGAATCCAGTATAACATATAAAATATCAGTAAAAGCCCCACCCCGCCTGACTGGATATGGAATTCGTACTATATACTAGACATTGTCCTGTCGCTGTTTTAATAAGAAAATATCTCTGACCCAAACGTCTCTTTAATACTCGCATTTTGGTTGATTTTGAAAAAGGTTGCCGACCCCTAGTCTAAACCCTTTTTGGTTGCTTTTAGGTTTACTGTCGGTGTGTTGATGAGACAAAGCTCACGAATTTTTTGAAATAAACAACATCTACAAGAATATCTATTAAAAAAATAGCGCTGTCGTTTCCATAGCCGTTCGAGTTACTTCGCCTACAGCACTGACTCCCGACTGGTCATGTGCTTTACTTATACGCTTCTTGTAAACTCCTTCCTACAAGTCTAAGCGCGTTGTTTTGGTCACCAAATTTCCATTAAGTTTTGTCTTAAAGATCAGATGACATACTTAACAGGCTCTTAGATTAAAAAGTTGGAAAGGCCCTGAATCCGAAGAGAACGGACGATTTATTGGTATTAAAGAAAGAGGATTCCAACTTAAAAGGATTGCAAAAGGGTCGAAACAACTTAATAAGTTTCCTTTCACCAACAGAGTTTTTTTTTATTCCTCTTTTCAAGTCTATTAAAAACAATTGACACCTGACACGAAACTGTCTCAATTTGACACCGTTGACAACAGGAAAAAGAAGTCAAACGTGAAATTCGAATAAAATGTCATTAAACCTCGAAGGAATGAAACCAATTAAACAACGTTCAAGGCCCAATTCAAGAAATGATATACGACATACTGTATTTATACATTTTTCTTAATTTGATTGTTTCCAGGAAAAAGAAGTTTGAGAAAGGAGGAATCGCTGAAGAGGGAAAGAAAAGCAAAACTGTCGGAGATGGATATATTGATGAGACAAAGCACACGGATTCCAAACGATTATTACAAGAATATCTAGAAAATGTAGCGGGATCTATTTGATAGCCGTTCGAGGTATTCTTAATTGGTTGTACTGAACTGATTGTACAGTCATACAGTTTTATTATTTGCATGTTTTGTGTAGACGCTTTCCTACAAGTCTGAGCACGTCTTCCTGCAAGTTTCTGCATGGCGTATCTGTTTCAAGTCCGAGCGTGTTTTCGTTATGCTAGTTTCTGCATTTCATTGTGGTGGTGGTGGTTTCAGTCCCGTTTTTCACCTTTTTGGGTATAACAGGATGCAGGAGGAGGATTCGAACTCACGACCATTGTGCCCAGTCAGGAACTTGAACCACTACACCATTCCTCCCACTTCTGAATTTCATTGTGACTTGTTTGTTACAGGTCTCGGTGTGTTGCCTTGGTCGCCCCAAATACAAAAACAAAGTCGAAATTGGGCAGAGACAGAAGTCAATAGTCAAACGAGAGTTCACTATTCGTAGCACCATGATCAGCATGTTCAGCAGCAGAAAAAAAAATCGGAATACAAAACTTCACCCCCAAAAAACAAAATGAAAGGTTGAGGAGGAAAGGTTTTGTAAAAATTTTTAAAGCGAAAGGCGTGACCGAAAAGTTGAAAGAGACGAGAAGAACGAAAGAAAGGTAATCAGGTAATTAATTGATCAAATGATGATGTCACTTTGATGTGCGATTCGAGACATAAAACCTCTCATTTTATATTTATTGATTGATCAATTACCGACGAGGATCTCTGATTTTGAATTTCGAATATTTCCCCAGACCCTTCTCCCGTTTCCATTTCCTAAAAAATTTTCTCCAATTTTCCTTTTGACTTATTTATTTTTCGAATCCCTTCGCCGCCTTTGTTGTTTCCCTCTCGACATTTTCTCACCGCTGCTATCAACTTCCAAATTATCTGTTTTGGTTTCCGTCTTTCTTAACCTTCAGATAAATGCCAAGTATTCCCCGTACCGCCATTTTCATTCCTTTTTTATTCCTCAACTAAAACTAAAAGGTGACTAACTACTTTTAAAAACAAAGGAAACAGAAATTTGAGTTCTCAGACCTTCGTGGATGTTACTATAAATATTAGTGGCGCTATTTATTTGGCTATTAGTCTGCTGAAATCAAATTTTCGAAATGGTATTAGACTTTGCTATTAGCTTATTCAGACGTTTTGCTCAAGTTGACAGCAGAAGGCATTCGCAGAGGGAGGATGTTTAATCTCGACACGAAGAATTTAATTATCAAATGAATCCCTTCATGAAAGACTACAGTATTTATGAAATTGACTTGAAGTCGAGACCAAACTTCCTTCTACAGAGGATATCTCCGGTTGTCAACGTGGGCGAAACGTCTGAACGAGCTAAGAATGATATAAACGAAACGAAATTGAAATTTGTTGAAAGAGCCAAAGTTCTGCTGTAGAGACAGTCTTTGCTGACATATTTTTTAGAAAGAAATTTAAGGTTGAAGGTACAGTCTTGAGCTTGTCTTGGCTAAATACTGTATGTCTTGGTTTCAGGTATTTACGAAATGAATTCTGTACTAAAATTTACATTGTTTTTGATAATGAAGTCTCCATCAAAGTGTGCAATATTTTTGAAATGAATCACACATACACTGTGGCCAAAAAATTTCTTAAATAATATACATTTTTAGTTTCTATAAAGTATATGATATAGAAGTAGAATTAATTTCATAAATAATGCACACTTTCATTAGCGATTGAATGTCACAAATCAGTAGCCTGTAGCTTTAATTATTATGTGTCCCTAAATTTCGTAGAAATATATTAAACAAAACTTGGTATCATATCTATACGAAGATAATATTAGGTTAATAAATAATAGTCCGGGCCTGTACTAAACTATCTATGGAAGAGCCACAGCCAGTAAAAGAGCCGCCCTTTGCCGGCCTTTGTTACAGACAGTCTACTAGTGTTCGGTTGTCTTCCTACAAATATAAAAGAAATGAAGACGAGTATACGTAGGCAAGAAAAAAAAGTTTAAAGAAAGTATAATCGAGACAAGTTGTTCAGTAAACAATCCAAGTCCTTGGTACTCAAGCTTTTTCCTTCCTGGTCAAATTTCCATTGTGACCATTGCGACTGGGCCACACGACTTGTCACAAAAAGCTTTTACAAGTCCGGCTTTCGACTCATACAGTCCACTCTCAGGGAATCGTCAGTCTGTTTCTGTATGTATTTTCTGTATATTGCCTCACAAACACATGTTGAGGCAAGCAACATGAGCAGTTTCTGAGCATAGGCGCAAACATTTTCTTACTGGTCAGGCACTATACTTCGGGCTTAACATTGACCAACCGACCTTTCACAAAATTTCACTGGATTGGTTTCCACTGGGTCACTCAACAGAGTTTGGTGGGCCGCAGTTATGACCTAAGTCGATGGATTGTCTTATAAAAATTATAATTAAACCAAAATCTCAAAAGTTCCTTCAAAGTTTCTTTAAACACGAATATCATCATAACATCAAAAACAAACTTTCAACAAGGCAGTGAATCGACTGACCTGTAACTCCCTCCAATGTATAACTATTAATATTAATAAATAATATGATTCGTGTTTAAAAATTTTTCTCCAATTATAATAAATAGAAAGTTACTCTTCAAAGCCAAACTACAGATTCTTACAAAACGCCATCGCCATTTTTCCTTATGTTCAGACCGGAAACGAATTTTCAAGATTAGAGAAAATTAAATTTCTCACTTAAAAATAAAAAAAAATTTTTTTCTTTATCCATCAACGGGAGGAAATGAGTCTCGAGGCTCAAAAAAAAATCCATTACTCTTAGTTACCCATTATACATTTATTTATTTATTTATTACCTTGTTTTAGGGAAAGAAAAAGAAAGTCGAAAAAGCTCTGAGGCTAAAACCTCGAAGGAGCTTTCTCTCTCTCTCTCTCCTCTTTCTTTTTTTCTTCTTACAACGGATATAAATTAACACACCAAACAACTTTGGATTCTTTCCCTTATTAAAATATTTTCTTTAGTATAAAAAAAAAATAGAAAACAAACTTTTAGGAAAAAAACTTATTTTAAAACTTTCATCGCTTTTTACTCGGTTAAAAAAACGTGGCGGACGAGGAGAGCATGAGGAGGAGGTAGAAGGAGAGAGGAGTTATAAAAGTTCAAAAAGGAAAAGACTAAGGTCGATTTCTAATATCAAGCTCGTTTGCTTTTATTTGTATAATGGTATTAATATATATTATAGTTTGTTTCTGAGTTTCTTTTTGGCTATGAGATTTAAGGGTCGATGAACTTTTTTGATCGCTGCTTAAAACCAACTCTTTTTAAAGAGACGTATGATCAGAGACATAGTATAATATATTTTTTTAAGAAATTAGTTACTGAATAACTTTAGCCCTTTATTTATAAAACATCAGACAGACTGAATACGACTACCGATTTAAGTACACAGAATTCGACCTAATCTAAAAACAATGACGTCATTTGTTTTGGCTCCAATAACACTAGACGGTGACTAGTATTTGAAATGGCCAAGGGCTAGCCTTCTACCAGTCCTATATACATAAATATTATGTAAATAAGATCTATGATAATTGAACTATAATGTTCCTAACATCTACTAGGTAGTCCGGAAGATACAGTCGGTTCTATGGGTTACATCTAATATACTGTAGGGTCACAAGGTAGAGAGCTCCGTGTCCTTTGTTCTTGTCCAAAACAAATATTGTCCCTCCTCTCCAACTTTTAAACCGAAACTTGAAAACTCGAAACCGAAAACTCAAACTTGAAACTTCATTCATTTCTCGCTTGAACCCCATTGGTCTATCCCCAAAAATGGTCCCTTTTTATTGGCTATCTCGGAGGTTCCCAAACTTTTTTGTGTCGTAGACCCCTTGCCATGTTTTTAGGTTTTGGGTAGACCCCCTACTTACCTGATATTGATTTTTGTAAATTTCTCACTGTAGTCAAGTAAATTTTTTTGCTTAGGTACCTTTATAAATAATGTATACATCTTCATATTATAAGATAGTATAATGTAAGTAAATAGGTGTTATGATGAGATCCACTATCGTGGACCCCAACTTTCATTTCATGAACACCTAAATTTTATTTTGGCTGACTTAGACCCTTACAGGTTGTCATAGACCCTGGGAGTCGTTATAGACCACTTTGGAAATCACTGGGCTATCTATTCATCCGGCTTTTAAATGGTGACTATAAATACAACCAAATTTTTATTTTGTGTCATTTTATTGTTATATTTTCTTCATGATGAGAGTCTAGAAAGATTTCTTCAAGATTGCCTCGTGATTTGTGTAAGCAACATCCTACAATACGTTGGGAAAAAGTGATAAATCTGTATATAGAATTCTCAGCGATTATTCATAATCACCATCTAAGTCTGGTAAATGTGAGAAATTGCTGGATTTTTATCTCATTTGCTCGCAATTTTATAATATATACAACTCGCAACCCGAAGAAACTTTTATTAAGTAACTCATAACGAGTTGAAGATTTTATAAAGTAGTTGGTAAATGTGATAAATATTCACTAATTTGTCACATTTAGCAAGATTAGTTGGTGATTATTACTAATCAATGGGAGTCATATATATTACAAAAATATATACAACAAATCATTCATATATATATATCCGATTTATCACTTTTTCATTTCCTTTTGTTTGTTGTGAGTTCCTCAGCGAGCCGGTATATACTAACAGCTTGTTTTTTAGATGTCAATTTTGGGAATCCGTGAACAAAATGAAAATTTGTAAATTAGTATCAACTATTAAAAAACGGTCAAATTTTCGTGAAGAAAAATTTTCCCAACTTTCCCTTTTGAGAAATAAATTATTCCGGGTGAATTATTTTGGAGAAACATGTGTCGGTTGGGTTTTTGGAAAAGTGGTTTGGCTCACCACTGTTCCCAGCTTTTGGGTTTTCAACAATTGTAACATAGAAAATGTTTAATTTTGTTTTCTTTTAGGTGACACGTTTGGTCTTTGATAACGAAGCCCGTTTGCTGGAAGACAAAAGGTCAACGTCCCGTAAATTTTATCTTTTGTTGTGAGGACATCTTTTTTTGGGAGGTGAGTCTAACGCCTCTTCGTTTTATTATTTGATTCTTAAACGAGTTTGAGAAACATTTACATCGTCTAAGAGTCTTAGTAAGTCTTAGTATTGTAATTTGTTGATGGCGACATTCTACTTATTAACAAGACAGCCTGGGTGTTAGGAGTAGAAACTATGTTCATCGAGGACGCTTGTAGATGAAAAAGTGACGAAGGATCTGGGGAAGATAGAAGACAATTGTCTCACGGTGTAGTAGCCAAGAAATTAGCTACACTGAAATAAGCAGAGTAGATGAAAGCGACCCATCGACCCTGAGTGCGTTTAGGTGTCAACAGTTAAACCTCAAAACCAAATTCATTAGGTCAGACAACAGTTTAGTACAGTTTCAAAATAGAAACCAGAAGAAAGTAGTGAAACTTCTTAAAAGCGAGAATATCACAAAACAAATCTAAAATTTTCCTTTCGTCAGCAATGAACGATTGATTCAAGTGATAACAACAGCGAAAAAGACTAAAAACTCAGAGAGCCAACATAAAATAAAGAAAAATCACTTTCTTAACAAACGTGTGTAAGTGAAAAGTAGTCACCCTCCACCCGTTTCTTCCATCATTTTCGATTAGGACTTTCTATCGAGGAGTAACAATGGCGATGATAATAGCCAGAACCACGTAGAACCGGAAATGAGGCAACAACACAGACAGGAAGACTATTCTTTAGAAAACCTATTTCAGACAATTTTATCTTTAACATAACAAAAATTTTCTTTTTTTTCCGCCCTCTTTTATCAAATTTATTGAAATTGTTAAAAAAGTTTTCCAGACGGGTAAAACGAGCTTTTTGAAAACTCGAATAAAAGAAAATTCTTTGAAATGCTTCACTCGCGATTCAAAAGACAAAATTAAAAATTCGCTGTCGTTCAGCACGTAAGAGGAGTGGGTTAGGAAAATTCTCTTTTTATACCTCTCGACTCGACGGTTATTGGCGTTAAGTATAATTTATTAGCAGATGTGTGCGACAAGGTGAAAAGTTGGGATTTTCAGGAAGTAACAATAACGCAAAATATTGAAATATCATTCTCGACGAAAATTATTACTTGAAACATTTATTTTAAAAGTGGTGTAAATCCCTTCTCTTTGCAAAAGAGAAAAAGGAATCGAGAAGTATTATGGGATGATTTAGAGTGAAATTTTTCTTTCTCTTTCTTTCGATTCTATCATCTTGAAAATATGTTATTACAACGGTTTTTGAGAGGAGGAGAGAGATGACAAGAGAAAGTTTGCTGAGTGGATAGTCCTGGGATGAGAATTATAAAACGGATCGTTTCGAATTTTATACAAAAATTGACAAAGTTTTTATTTAGAGAGAACATATTCATCTCATTCTAAACTAAGTCTGCATCATTTTTTACTGGATTTCCTCTTATACTAATATACTTATATTAATAAACTCGGAAGGTGTAACTGTTTACATACAGAATTATATGTATATGTTGTTGTGTATGAGTACCATACCCCAAAAAGCCCTGATTGATGTCATACAAACTTGTTCGAGATCTTAATTACGATTTTATATAACCAATGTTAGGTTTGGTCACTCCTGCAACCTCGGAGAAGCAGTTGCAGGGTGCAGGTCTCTACAAGGGAAAACCAAACAGAGCTTTTCCTGTTTATTCGATGATTCGGTATTATACTCTCGTGTTTTGCTCATTGTATCACTTAAGTTTTTCTCATAATACAAGTTACACGTTTTTTCTCGCTGTATTCGCGCAATCGTGTTTCTCTCTTTAACAATAACTTTCGCGTATCTCTCAAACATTAACTACTTCCCAATTGATTTTGTCCGATTTCGCCGGTTTTCTCGCTCTTACCTTTCACCTAAATTAGCAGTCAAGTCTCAACGGTGGAGCTCCCAACAGCTACAAGTCCTGGGCCCAGATCAGCGTTTAGGAGAATCATCAAAAAGGTAAGCCTTTATGGATTCACTCTCTATCTCTAACAACCACTGTCTTCATTTTGAATGTCTCTCATCAAATAGTTACTTCCTGATTAAACACAGCACAATGTTATTCGCTTGAATGGCATTCTATATACTAATCCAGTGTCAATAGTATAAAAGCCTTTTCTTTCATTAATAAAATGAGTTAGATTGAAATTGGGTCAGTTAGTTTTGGAATTTCATGTGTAGAAAGCCTTCTGATAATTGACAGAGATGTCAATAAATTGAAATGTGCATTATTTATGAAATAAAGTCATCAGGAAAGTGTGGTTTATGACAATGAATTTTCTTACAAGTGTGATGTATTTATAAAATGAAATGTTTCTCAATGTTTATATTATTTTTGTAGAAATTTTTCGCGAAAGTGTGCAATACTTTTGAAATGAGTTCTCGCAACGGTGTGCAATACTTTTGAAATGAGTTCTCGCTAACGGTGTGCAATACTTTTGAAATGAGTTCTGCTCACGGTGTTCAATACTTTTGAAATGAGTTCTCTCTTACGGTGTGCAAGACTTTGGAAAGAATTCTTCTTAAGAAAGAACATTATTTTCAGTATATTGTAAAAACAAAGGCAACCTTTACTCTCGCACACGATTATAGAATTAATGAGAAATCGATCTAACCTAACCTATAAGGTATAACCTAACAAGATGTTCCGTTACGGATGAAATATATACTCCAAACTCACAGTATAAATTCACTTATCCCCAATAGTTACATTAACCAAAATTTATGGGTTTTGTGAAATTTCCGACATCCGCTCACAACACAAACACACACACTTCCTTTCTTAAATGTAAATTTTCTAAAAATGTATAAATTTCAAACACCTCTTAGGTACCGAGGCTTAGCCGGGGGTGGGGGTGGGGTGAAGTGTGAGAAAAAGGAGAAAAGCGTTTCGCTGATTATTGAAAAGGCTACAGGACTAACAACGTGGGAGGAAGGTGTGAAATAACTTCATTATGCAAACATCTGTCAGAAATCTCAGGGAAGAAACTTCGGATTAAACAAAAACATTTTCACAATCCCCGGGTTCACTCGTATTTTATTTATTCCCTCGGAAAATTTTTCAAAAAATAAATGCTCACTTATACCGGCTAAACAATTGTTGTGAATAAATTAAACATTCAGAAATAAAAAAAAAAATAAAAATTTCCATCAAATAAATATAAAAAGAGAAAGGAGCGAGCGAGAGAGAGAGAGAAAGTGGCGGGAAAGGAAGAGGACAGTTGAAAGAGGCAGAAGAGGAGAGAGGAGGCTGCGGGTAGGGGGTGGAGGGAAACAAATGAATAAAACTTAACAGGGAAACCAAACAGAAGAGACGGAGAGAGAGAGAGAACGGGATGTAGAAAAGCACAATCCGTGAGTAAACAATGGACAAATCCGGCTTTTAGATTCATCAAACGCAACTTCCGGTAAAACGAGTTATTATTGTCTATTCGGAAGTGCTTCACTATGTGCATCCGTTCCATTCATTGAACAACATTATTGCGGCTAAGGAAAGATTAATTGGTTTTTTCTCGTTATTTTATTTAAATAAAAGACCCGGAAGTGAGTTTCTGTCCTCTGCTGTTGACTAACTCTGAGCTAAAAAAATGAACCAACAGGAATTTTCAAAAAATCTGTCATCGAGTGAATCGTGACGGAGATGGAGGTTGGAAACGAAGCGATGAAAAATGAAAATGGTTTGATTAAAGGAACACAAACAGGAAAAGGCCCCGTGATTGTGACAACAGGGATTTCGCATACAAAGTGACACGCGGTTGCGTGCTCGAACTCATCACGTGTTTCAAACTGGACTAGCACACGTTCCTCTTTCGAGGAAAAAGGAAAAGCTCCGTTTTTGAGAGGACATTTCCCACAGGAATAAATTTTCACTTTTTTTTTCTTCAAAAGGCGGTGGGAGGAGCGAGTTCCATTTATGACCAAAAAACATTTGTAATCTGGACGATTTCCAACAAAGTTTTATCACCTCTGATCATAGCTTTTCCGATACTGTTATAAATTTCTTTGGAATGTCCAAGCTTCTAAGTTCTTGCGGACATTAGTTTAACCAACTTTTGTCCTTGCTAACTGTTCTTTGGAACACTAACCTAACAGAAATACTCTCAAGAGTCTGGTTATTGCTGTTGACTTTTTTCCTCTTAGATCAGACAATTTTCTTTTTCGAACTCTGACGTGTCATTTTATGTACTATAATATACATATTTAAAAGTTAGTTAATAATATTATCTGACTTTCACGGCCAATATTATTTATTAGTAATAACTAAACAGTTGAGCATTTTATGGGTTTATTATAACCGCGTAAAAAAAATTTAAACGGTCACGGAACTTCTCAGTGAGAGAACACAGTAAAATCGTCATTGTTCTGACTTTTTTTACGCGGGTTGTAATAAATCCATAAAATACATAAGTGTTTAATTACTATTAAAAAGTTGCTCGCCTTGAGTACTGAACGATTCGTTTTGCGACGGTTATAAAACCGAATAACAACAACAGCAAATTTTTAGTGAGAAAGCTCACTAACACTAAACTTTACTACACAGAATAGCACTTCCCGGTGTTTCAGGTACTAACCTCTTTCTTCTTCTTATGTGCTTTCTCTCACTACTTCTTCTTACTTTTGTCTTTGTTTCAACTTTCTCACCTATGACTACCTTTGCGGTCCACTCTTAGTCAGTCTCTTTTGTCCTGACAATGTCAACAGCCGACAAACGTCGATAATTAGTACAACATCGTCTTATGGGTCACCTGAACCCTTTAGATTCGTCATTGACTTGAAGTTAGTGTGACGAATCAGCCTTCTAAGGTTTTACAAATGGAAATTTGTTTTTAGTTCATTAACATAATGGCGTCCGGTAGCTCCACAGTGGTACTATGCAAAAAGCTATTTTTCGTGTGCCGGTGGCTCTAGGTTGGCGCCATTATTTGGTTGGGAAAGTATTACGCATTCATCGATGACTGTATTCAAAGCTGTGGAACGAAAGTTATTGTTGCGTGTTCTGTGTAACCAACAGTAAATGACAAAACAGATTGTTAGAATTATTTTAAGTTTGGTCACCCCTGCAACCCGGAAAAGCGGTTGAAGGAAAGAGAGAGGAAGGAAAAACTCATCTTAGTCTCTCCTGTAGAGACCAACGATTGTAGTGTTAGTTCTCGTACTCTTAATTAAATTAGTGTGGATATCTCAACGGTGGAGCTCTAATCTGCTAGGAATTCCGGGACCGGAAAATCACCAAGGAGACTAATACTAAAGGTAAGCTCGAGTAAACTGCTGTCGCTTTTTTCCCTAACATAAATATTTTTTGTCTTCTTAGAAACCTTGACCAAAGACATGGGAACTAACAATAAGATTAGTAAACAAGAACCTCGAACCACCGGCTTTTTGAAAAATCATTTAAGCCAGTTCCATCGGTACCATACTTCGTCTTATAATCCAAGCAGTTAGGTCTAAAACGCCCGACAACCCTGCTAAAGAGGCTGTACTGTAATAACGGTGGAACTTCTTGCACATGATTTTATATATATAGTATATATATATATATTGAGAGAGGGGGGTGATGAGGGTGATTAAAACTTAAATACACCACACAAAGAAATATTTACCGTATAACATATTTACTAATGCAATGACAGCGAAATTATTTGTCTTCTTACAGTCATAAAAATGAACTGAAACTGAAATAGAAGCTTTTTAAGTTATTGCAATACAGGAAGAACGCAATTTATGATTTCACAAAACAAATTTTTCCGTACTGAATGAAACAGAAATGTCAAAACTTCAACCCTGCATAAAAACAACTCGCATAAAACATCAATATGCAACTGACAATTTTGATTTTTACAGCAGGAAATTTTTCAATACGCCGACATAGAAATTAGACCCAAGTTGAAAAGCAAATCGACATGATTACATACAGTATATACAAAAAGGAAAAACGTCAAAAGAAGAAAAGGAAGAAAAATTTTCAACCACTAAAACCAAAAACACAACAACCTTTAAGAAAAAGCTTGAGAATAAAAAGTCAAAACGGGTGTGGGCTGGGGTAGTTCGGGACATGGGGGTAGGAAGAAAAAAATGAAAGTGACTTTGCGCTCTAACCCGGACATTTATTTTTTGTCGGAATTTTAACGACACTTAATCCTAATTCCCGAAGAAGTGGAAAAATCGCTTTTTAAAATCTTCAACCATTTTCTTTAATTTTCTTCGTCCTCTTCGTTCCCGCAACAAATTCCTTTTGTTTTCCTTTTTATATCTCAGCAGTAACAGAAACAAAAAATACCTTTTAAGTTGGACAGTAATAGCTGATATTTTTCTCTTAGTTTGTGGCAGAAAAATTATTAACTTCTGTGGATGATTGCGTCTCTCTAATGATGTCAGCAGTCAGTGATTTTTAGCAGTCGTTAAACCCTGTGAGTTCCGAGATTTTTGCGGTTGTTACCATTAGTGTTAGAAATGATAGTCTTTGGCTATAAAAAAAATTTTTTTTAAGCATTTACAATACTGTTACCTTGTGCTGACGTTTTGCTCATGTTAGTTGTGAGACCTAAAACTGAACAATGTTTATAGAATGAATTCGTCACAAAAGTTGGCCATATTTGAGTTTTGAGTAAAACGTGCATTATTTATGAACTATTGATTCATTCTAGTGTGCAATATTTATGAAATGAGTTCTTCATTGACGATACTGTGATTGTGGTACCCTACTCGCTCGCATTCTAGGAGAAAAACTGAAACTACATAACTTTGCTTGACGCAGGTTTACCAACACTTCGTAAAATTGTATTCCAGTGTTTCCACGACTTATTTTGTACACTATTTACACTACTATACGTATTTACTGTCTATGGTTGGCATCACCACAGTAATGATCCCTAAATAATTGTTGAACCCCTTCAGTGATTTGATTTTCTCAAGCAGTCATGTCACCGAAGCTACTTGACGTCATTTTGTGGTGATACTGGGAGTATTGATGAGGTAACTTGGTGAGTTTTGAGATTAGTGTTAGTATGTTAGTCTTTTAGCTCTACCTCATATTTTTTATTTGCCTGTTTACTCTGAATGATTCTCCTACAGTTTAGTCAAAACAAAAATGCAGTCTACTGAGGGTGTCAGTTAGAATAGAAGGCAAAACGTCAGGACAACGTAAAAGTTCTTGACATTACTAACACCCTTGGTGACATGGTAGAAAAGCTAAACCAGTTGAAAACTCCCAAAGTTTTTTTTTTGCTTGAAAGCTTCAGTATCAAACATTTGGCTTATATTGGTAACCGAAACCCAAGAGGTTTGCTCCACTTTCGAAGGAATGGACAACATTCAGATCCACGAAAATGGCGACATGGAAACGTGACCTAGTCCAAAGTTTCTCCCACATCAACTTTACGATTTCTAATAACTTTACGAAAGGTTACAAAAAAAAAGTTCGAATTAGATCTCATGAACGCGATATGTTTTGTAGGCGCGTTTTCACTTCGACAAAATAGATTTCCTTAAGCCGGAAAATTCCGTCACGAATTTCAAACAGAATGAAAATGGAACATTTATGACAGTAACAACGTCACCCATCATCCTATCCTAACCAGTCACAATTTTTTTTTTGAAATTATAATTAAAAATCCTCCATTTTTAAATAGAAATCAAAGGGAAGCCCGAAGCATTCATCTGCCAACAGCAAAAAATTACTCACAAAAATGAAATTGAAAAAAAAAATGAAAATTTAATTTTAAAAGAAAGAAAAAATGGCGCGAATTTTTTCTGACCTTCCACCCCTTTTCAAAGAAAAAAAGTTCACAAAAAAATTAACAGTTTTTAATTAAAAATTTATTTTAAAAAAAAGTTAAAAACAAATTCTCAGCAAATTAAATACTTTAAGGGTAGTTTTTGTATAACACTTATGCCTGCCCTTTCTCCTCCTTTCATCCCCTACTCCTTCAACCCCACGTTTCGCTCCTTCCTCATCCTCTCTCTCATTGAGTTAACAAAAAACCGGATTGTTAAAGATAAAGACTTTCATGAATTTTTAATTTTTCCACGACAGGAAAAATTAAGCGAGGTGAGGTGAGAGCTTCGTAATTTGTATTCTTTTAATTATTTAATACTTGAGAAAAAAAGAGAACCCCGCCCCTCCTACCCTCTGCTCAAATCAACCGATTATGATTGAAAGCTCGAAAAATTTTTTCCTTTTATAACATCGACGGTGTTCATTTATGCAAAAAGCAATTTTCACAGGTCTCTTGATAGTCTCGGTTCGCTTGTTTTTCTGCTGCTGACAAAGTAAGGTAGTAACCGTAACAAAATCAAGGACGGGAAAGGGAAATTCTGGAGGCACGAAGCCTCCGAGTCTTGATTAATGTTAAAATTCATGAGACTCCGTTCGAAAGAAGCGAAAGCTAGAGATAAGAGAGAAGAGCATACTGCCGTCAAAGAAACGGCCATTAATTATCAGCATTGAATATTTTATTAACTGCTGACATTCCAGAACAATGACAAAATCAAAATGAGTTATTAATCATCGATTGAAATATTTTAAAATGATGTTTCGCTCTATAGAGAAAGCTGATTTTGAGTTCTTTTCGCCTTTTTTTTTATTTTTCAGCAACCCGATCAAAAATTTTTGCTGAGAATTTTGTCGAATGCTTTTGTCGCTTCTTGTTGGGAGGTTGTTTGCTCACTGTTACTGACGAGCTTATCTGCCTGAGTTGTTTGCCTTGTGTAGATTTTATAAACTGGACGGTAAATGTGATAAATGCTTATTAGCTGAATTTGGTTGGTGACTATAAATAATCTTCGGGAGTTATATGTATATATTTGCCCGATTTATCACTTCTACCGTACTGTTTATACCCTTGGTACTCAAACTGGAGCCACCTGGAGCCTTTGTTTAAGGTCGTTTGTTCATTGCTAAGTCTGAACTATGGTGCCTGAGCAGTACAACAATGTTCGGACCTGTGCCCAAGCTCACATTTTTTGCCTCAACGCATTTTTATGAGGCAATATACAGAAAATACATACAGAAACAGACTGACAGATGTATTGTATATACAGATGATACTGTAAATGTATGATCCGTGTAAATCCCGATTTGTCAAAGCTTGAGTACCAAGGATTTATACCATATGGCTTTCCGTCTCACATAATATTGGCTAATAAATATTTTTGTGTCACCATTATAGTTTGAAGCCGAACCAAATCAATACGCCCAAAACCGGATTTTCAGCTAAGTAGATAAAAAATAAGCAAAAACCTAACAGAAAAACCAAACAAAAAAGGTGGCAGCAAAGCGAGATGAAGGAAAGCACGATTCGTGAGTAAACAAGGAACGAATTCCGTGACCTGTTTCTGGGGGCAACATAGAACAAAAAAGCTTAATTAGACTTCTATTAATTAAGGCCCTGAAACTATCAGCGAAGAACCTGAGAGAAGGTCTTCATTGAGCAAACATTAGTTTTACGAAGAGCTTTCAACTTCAACGAGGAAAAAAATCCTCACAGAAGCTAGATGTTTACTTAAATTATTAGAGCTTTCTCTTACCAGAAATTTTTTTTTTGAATTTTTGTTTTCCTTATTAAAAGAATTTTTCCTTTTCTAAATGGCTCTCCACAAGGAAGAGAGAACAGGGAAACTTTTCTTTCTGTTCGATTGTGGGCCCTAAAACGCTTTAACCAACTCTCCTTTTACACCGCGTACGTCAATTTCTCAACTACTTTATTTCCGCCATCTGCTTTCATTTTCATCTTTAAGCTGAATAAGCGATACAGGAGGAGGAAGAAGAAGTTAGAAAAAACGGTTTGAGTTTAGTCTGGGTCGAAGGGTTAAACCTAAATTTCCCGGAGTTTAAATGTGTTTCTCGGTCTCTTAGAGGAAAAGGAAAATAAAAGAAGAAAATAAAATAAAAAAGAGGAATTTATGGTTGTTACACGCGGTCGCAGATTTATTTTTATTTCTCTTCTTCGTTAGAAGTTCTTTGATAAACAAATTCCCGAAAAAGCTTTTCAAATGAAAAGTAACGAACCAACCGACCTTAAACCTGGTCCTGAGTCTCTTTCAACTTGAGATTTATCTCTTACCGATTGGGAAAAAGGGTTTTTAACGTTCGAATGGGCTCAGCGTTACACTTGAGCTTATAAATTTCTAAATCGGGAATCGTGGTCGGCGTAGCCTTTCTTTTTCATAAAAAATGCACACGCTAGAGAAGGTTATAAATAATCTCACTCAAGTATTCATTTCACTTTCCCCTTATACCCTTGCTAAAAATATACCTAAGAAGTGTTTGAAAATGATACATTTAGTATATATACTGTATATGCATAATTTTTATGTATACAGGTGTGTGGGAAACCGGAAGGTTTGACACACTGTATAAACTACGGCGAAGGATGCTGTCATATTTCTTCCGGTTGAAACAAGAGGTGGGAAAGCCTGTCCAGAAAAATTGCTTAGAAGCCCTAAGTCAAGGAGGAAGAGAGTCTTGGTTTGTAAGGCTGATTTAGCTTGTCCAGGGATTGAATCTAAGCCATCTGTTGGAACCCAACTACAACAGAAGAAATCATCTCAGAAGTAGTTTCCAGAATGGCGATGGAGGAAACCTGAGCGTGGATCCAAGACAGTTTAGGCTTCTTCAGGAAACTGCGGCACTAGAAGGGTAGGGGGTACTTCTCATTTCATAAATAATGCACACTTGTATTTAACTAACCGAATCACACCGAAACGAGATGTTTCATCTATTTGTAGACTAATAAACAAAGTGAGTAGATGGAGCAAAAATAGAAGACAACAGGAGGAGAAAGATAATATGAAGAAAAAGGTAGAGAGAGAAAGTTAATTAACACTTTGAAATATATCTGAGAAAACTTAATAAAAAAAGTTTCCCAACAAGAAGAGATTTTAAATGGCGGATTAATAAACTCCGGTTTACCGGAAGTTGAGCTTTTCACCTCGCGAACTTTCCTCCAATGCTGGATTTCCCCTCATCCTATTAATTATGAATCAATTTATCTTGAAACGGAGTTGCTTTTGACTTCAAGAGTGATAGGTGTGAATAATTAATTTAATTTAATTTAATTTATTTAAGCGATCAACAAGTAATTAGAATTCATGTCTTCTACTATTCGAAAGTGAAAACACGAAGGTAAACACACGGAAAACTTGTATTGTCTTCTTCTTCTTCTTCTTCTCCAGAATGTTGTGCTTTGGTTTTGATCGGCGGTGGTCAGAATTTAGTGAAGAAACTGTGAAAGAGAGACGATCGAATGTTTATTGGTATTTCCGGTCTTGAGTTCTGAGTTGTTAATATGTAATCGTGGACTTGACAATGAAACGTCGTCTTTCTTTTATTAGATACATGGTGTATGTGTTTGTGATCGATTGCTTGACTGAGATTCTTTATAATCATTGTACTCGGTGTCAAATTTCAAGATATTGTAATGACTCGGGCTGTCAGTGCCCTAAGCGTGTAATTACTTTGTCTTGGATTTCTAAGTTTTCTAAATTTGGGGTTTCAAATGAAGATTTAAACATGGTTAACCAACCCAAAGGAATTGCTGACAAAAGGGCCGGAATACCAGATACCGTTACACCAGCGGAAATCCGTTAGCTATGAAAATTCTACCTCGTCGGAGATCACTGACACAGTTTAACACCACTCTGAATCCAGACAATTGGTCTGTTAGTCATTAGTCGTAGTGCTCAGTCGTAGTCCGAGTTTACTCAGCTAAACCGAATAAGCAGTAAAGTTTAACAGTACCTACAGGATTCAAATTCCCGAAATATTCGCTACGAATTAAACTGGTATCAGAAGAAATGGGATAGTCTGTAGTGTTCGCTTCACTACAATGTCGTATACAACAACCTTTCAAGACAGCCCCTCTATCCAGTTGAGGGTTCATCTAAGGTTAGGAAGAACGAGGACAGAATAATAAATAAAAATTCAGAAGAAGATGAGGAAACGTAATTGGATGTGAAGATGTACCACGTGACTTAAGTAAGAGGACATTGAAAAAGAAACGAAGGGAAGTATTCTTCAGATTGACGACGTAAACGAGGGAAAATAACAAAAATTTTCTGTTTTCCTCGTGGTACTTATGGGAGAAGACCTTGAAAATTGTTATTGTCAACCTGGTTACGTGCTTTGTCAGCCATCTTTTTATGTTTTCGTCTTCCAACATCGTGCAATATCACACGTCAACAGAATGAAGTGAACTGGAAATGGAAACTGGAATGGGAGGGGGGGATGACAAAATTTTAAGACATCCAAAGATCTTCTGAAAGCTCTTTTTGTATCTCTGGAAGAGCCGTCTTTGACAACTTTGAGTCTAAACCCATATTCTTTTATTTTTTAACACATTTTATCACTTTATTCTGACTAAAGAGTCTTTATTAACTAAAAATGATTGAATGAATAGTCAAAGTGCCTCCCTGGCGAACGTATGGTTGATAGTTTGAGCCTTTTCCCATATTCTGTAACACCCATGACTGAAAAACCGGGTCAAAGTTTTGCTCAGTTTTTCTTTACTAATTCACGTTAGGCTGGCTACTAATACTTCCAAAGCAGTCCAACGGTTACCAAAAAGTGCAACAAAAAAATCTCGCTCTCAGAAGCTAAAGCAGAGGTATGCCAAGCCTACAAAGTCGGTTTCAAAACTTCCCGAAAAAAATTTTTTATAGCTGACAACGCTCTGGAGCTTCGAGGGAAGAAGTTTGTGGAAGATCTAACGAGGTCAATGTTGAATTCTGCAGGGTTCTGAAAAGACTGTAAGTTGAAATTGAATAAATAACTTAGAAAGATCATTCCGGGGACTTTTGGAACATCCTGTAAAATTACTAGCTAGAACCTTGGCACTCAAGCTCTTTCCTTCCTGGTCCAAATTTCTATTGTGACCACTGCGAGTGGGCCACACTATTTACAAAAAAAAAGATGTCAAAGTCCGGCTTTCGACGCATACAGTCCACCTCAGAGCATCATCTGTATGAACATCTGTCAGTTTTTTCTGTATGTATTTTCTGTATATTGCCTCACAGAGATATGTTGAGGCAAACAATGTTAGCAGTTTCTGGGCATAGGTCCGAACATTTTCGTACTGGTCATGCACTATACTCCAGAATTCAGACTTAACAATGATCAATCAACCTTTCACAAATTTTCACTGAATCGGTTTCACTGGCCCACTGGACCACTCAATAGAGCTTGGTGGGCTGCATATGATCCGCGGGCCCCAGTTTGACTACCAAGCCGCTAGAAAACCCAGTTTTCGTAAAAATTTATACTGCATAACGACATATTACGTTGGTATTCCTGCGTGGGTTTCACGGCGAATTGCACTTGGTTTTGTTTATTTTAGTATATCAGTACCTTGCAAAAACTAAAAGTTAAGAATATATATGATCGAATATATTAATATATTTTTGTACATTGGTGCATGATAGTTTTAAATTTTAAGACCTGGAATTGTCTTCTGGAACGAAGTAGCACACAACAGTCTGTCTCAAAATAAGCAAAACCGAAATTAATATGAGAACGAAATTATTAAAAAATGAACACCCCCCTCTCCATATTTACCTTCCAACCCCCTGGCATAATCTCATAACCCGAGAGCGGTCGTTATTAATTACAATTCAAAGCGATTCCGTCATTCAAATTCACTAAAAATTTAATTAAATGCGATAAGTACATAATTACACAACATAAACATTCCTTTGATACTCCTTTGTAGTCGTCGTCGTCGTCAGTCAGCGAAACTCCAAAATCCCCAACAGCAGCCAAACAGAAAAAAAAGTAAGAGAGAGAGAAAGGAAGAAAAAGGATTTTTATTTGTCCGAGAGAAAACCGTTTGAAGAGCTCACATCTCAAATTTTGTTTTCTCGTTTCTGAGGACCCAAAACCATTTTTGGGGTTTTCTTTCTTCAGTCATGTTTCCCAAACAAAGCTCACAATTACGAGAGATAGTGGATGTGAGGCGGTGGTGGGGGAGGGAAGGAATGGAGGCTGGGAGTCGGGAGGGGGGGATGAAAACAATCAAATTCAAAAACCTTGTTACCCGCAAAAATAAATTAATCTTGTAGGATTCGCCTCGTTTAAATTAAAATCACAAGATTTGAAGAGCCAACAACCTTTTGGTTTCCCTTTTTTTGCGAATTGCGAATGCACAAAAAAAAGGATTTGAGAAGTTAATGAGAGAGTTAATGAAAATTTTTTATCAAAGAATTTCTTCTTTTTCTCTCTTCCTCCAATCGGGTAAAAATTTTCGAAAAAAGCTATGATTTTACTACCCCAGGCGCATTTCCGTTCTTTTTAATTTTCTTTGTTATCCTTACAAAGGGAAATCCAAATCTCGGGAAAACTGGTGGAGAGGTGGAGGGAATTCATGTTTTAAAAAAAAGGAAAATGTCAGTTTGAGATTCTCGCCTGTCTCAAACCGAGGCAAGGAAACCTTAAGCAAAAAGCACAAACTTTTCAAAGCCTCACGGTATTTTTGCGGCGGGAAGGAAAGTTCACCCCTTTTCCGGGTATGATAACCTCAAATTTTCATTTCGCCTAAAGCCTTTGAGTCGTCCCTGCAGGATTCTCGTATTGTCGGCAAAGAGAGAGAGGGGGTGGCTGGGGTGGGAGGAGTAGGAGAAAGGAAGAATGAGATTTGTGTATTCTCCTCTAATTGGGAAATTTTCAACTTTGGACTTAGAAGCCGGCAAGTGTTCTTGAGTTGAATTTAAATTCATTGTCTCAAATGATTTTGATGTATTTTGAAGCAAGAGATAATAGAGAAGAGGAGGAGGAGTGGGAGGAGATGGTTGAAAGAGAATGCCTTTTAGAATCTTTTTTTTTTAATTTCATTTTGACTTGTTCTTATCGCGACATTAATTTTTACATCCTTCACTTGACGTCAGCTATTTTGGAAGTATCTTTAACATAAAACCTACCCGACGGGTCAATTGACCTCTTAAAAGTTTTCTTCATCCTGTTAGCTTCTCCATTTCGTTTATTACAAATCTGACTCATTTAATATTATTATTTAATTAATATATTCATTTGGAGAAGATCTGTGGTGTAGTGGTTAAGTGACAGACTAAGAAGTGTTGAGACTTGCGACCATTAATTCATAGAAAAGTGATTCATTCTGCTCAAGGCCAAGAGACTCAAGAAGACACAAAAGGCCGCCCGAATGAATCACTTCGGATACCTGAAACTATTATGTTAATTGTAAAATGACCCACTCGGACAAAGACTTAGGAATTGTAAGGAAATGTTTCATTGTTCAGTGGGCCACCCGGATGGGTCATTCAAAGGAATAACGGCTGCCAAATCCCTTTTGGGGGTATAAATACTGACTGAAATCATTCATAAAATATTCCAAAATCAGGAATCAGTGGTTTTGTTTCATACAACTTCTTCACCACTAAGGGTGATTGTTGAGTATCAGAGGAGTTGTCCATTGACACCTTCCTCACATATCACAGCGTCCGCCACAGGGAGAATCAAGCGTCAGGGTTTTCTTCATTCGGAAGTCCGAACAGAAGTCTGTTATACCCAAAAAGGGTGAAAACGGCCTTGAACCTCAACTATAACTACAACAACTATTATCATCCTCACTTTGTAGTAAGAAATTTAAGTAAATTGAAGACCGGGAATATGACCTATCGCGATGGGAAGAAAAATGTCGGTAGGTTTGGTGGTAATCACTTCATGAGGCTCAACCTACCATTTCTTCTTTACTCACTTTGAATCTATCCTTTTCGGGAGGACAAATTAAAATAAACAGAAGACAAGTTCATCGAAAAAGAGGAGATAAAATAAAACGAGGTTGGTTCGTCCTCTGTTAAGCTTCACAGGTCGTTGATCTTCCAACAAATTACAGTCCTTCTTTTCCCTTTTTTGAACCTTTCCTCCGTGCAAACTGGTACCGAAAAACTCAAAAACAGTCAGCTTTTAACGTAGTTTTATAAAATATTATTGCGACGTAAGAAAATATTTCACTTTTCCTTTTCCGTGACTTACACTCAGCTCTCTTATACCTCCCGACCCTCCCATCCACCTCTCTTGGCTTTTAAAACCCGCCATTCATTGTAGTTCTTCTTTACTCCGAATTTGCATACTTTCTCACAAAAAAGAGAGATGGAGGATGACTGACAAAGCCCTTTTCCTTCTCTTCCACTCCGCCTTCCCGAAAAAAGGGAAATTCACTCTAGGAAACACCCAACTCAACCTTTTTCGTCTTCTTCTTTCTCTTCGAAGAGAAGACAAAAAAAAACGTTTTAAATTTAAAATAAATTGTAATGTTTACTTTTTTGTTCCATTAATTTATTTCAATATTTAATTTATGTAAAATAAAAGCAATAAAAATATTGCCCGGGAAAAAATAATGCGATTATCAAAGAATTTCTACGATTTTGGAAAAGATGGAGAAGGAAAAGAAGAATAAGGAAAAGGGAGGAGGAGGAGGAAGAGAAAATTTTTTTTGTTAAATAGAGTTTAAAATAAAATAAATTTTTTGTTCCTTTGTTCAGACGAAGAAAAAAAGGGAAAAATTATTGAGTTATTTAATTTAATTTATTAAAAGCATTTTACCATTTTATCCAACGCTGCTGACACGCTGTGTCTAAATTAAAGGAAACTTAATAATGTAAAAATCGAAGGGCTCCTCCTAAATGCGAAAAGGTCAGAAGTTGCCGTCAAATTTTTCTTTTTGTTCTGAAAGCTGAGTGCCCGAGAAGGGTTGGAAAGGGAAGAGGTAGGTGGTAGAAAGGTTCGATAATTTTATTAAAATTAGCAATCGCTTTTTCATGTGGAGGTCAGCTGAGTGCGATTACACCGAATCCGCTTGTTTTGATTGGGGAAGTGTGAGCTTCTGCCTGTTTTTCATTTTTGTCCTTGAAGAAGTGGTGAGTTTGTGAGAAAAATTTGGTTCTCTTTGAATATTTAAGGAGAGGAATGATGGATGGTTGGTTGGTTGTGTCTTTTGGTGTGTTTACTCTCACACTGCCTTCTTTCTCTGTTGGGTTTGATAAGTCAACTTGCTTACCAATAAGATGAATATGTTGGGTTACTTCTGGGTCGTTTTGGTGGTCAGATTATAGAAGTATTGTTTGGAGCTGAAGGATTACTAGATGTGTACTTATATTTGGGCAATTTTGGGGATGTAAGAAGATGTTGCACTTAACTCGGCATACGGGTTACTTCGCTGCTCACGCATGCGTTTTGTCGTGAATAGCACGAAAGTTTGGTTGTATCAGTAAAATTGCTGTAAATCAAAAACGGCTTCGTTTCTACGAGCGAAACTTTTTTATTTTTATACTTAAATATATGTCCTAATGATTGTTGTAACATAGAGAACGATAGTTTTACGAAATCTCGAAAATAGACGATACAAATGCCCGCAATTCTTCACAAATCTACTAAATACGTATTTTTACGTGACCCGCGCTCTACCTACAGTTTGCAAAAAACGTAAAAACTCGTTGCCCGCAAACCAAATGTTAATTTCCGTTACTCAGATTAATACATTCGAACCTCGTATGCCTAGTATATTTGTTCCAGAACCATACTAGTACCCTCGAGTGCGGCTTTGTATCACACTATCACTTGTTCCGCAGCTCTTCTCTAACTTCGATCTTTTCCTTCAATTTATTAATTATCATCTCATCAAAAAACACCTCCAAGACCAACAACCTTGATAGTATAAAGTTGCTGACATAAATATATGTATATCAGGTCTCACAAACTCGGTTTTATAAAGAGGACTTTGGGAAAGAGTCCACGAATGGCCAAAACGAATAAAGAGAAAAGTTTTTTATTAAGCTCCTTTTTTACATAACACTAATTGGTTTTAAAGTTACGCGATTTTAGTAACATAACAAAATTAATTTAGTAAAATTTAATAAATTTTAGCTTTGCTATCTTAACGCATCATTAAACGCATCTTCCCAAATGTAAATACTAGTTTCCACCAATTTCAGCAATTGCAATTTATTTATTTATCCCAGCTTAAATCCGTTTTAGCCCTCGGGTACGACAGGATGCAGGAGAGGATTCAAATCCACGACCATAAATTCAATATTCAGGCACTTTAACCACTATACCACAGGCCTCCCTCCAGCAACTGCAGTACATGAAAGAAAATTACGCTTGGATTTTGTGTAGATTTTCTCTCTGCTGTTGGATGAAAATATTTTTAGTGACGCAATCCGTGCTTTAAATAAATTTCCCAAATTTCAAACTCGTGAAAACATACTCACCTGGAGAAAAAAAATAAAGTAAATTAAAGTCAAGGAAAACAAATTAACTGGGAATTTTTGTAAAACAACCATAAATCCATTAAATTAATTAAACAAGCTACGAAATAAAACAAAGGCCGGACGTGAAAGTTGTCGCTGTGGGCTACCACAAAACAGTATTCCAGGTACGGAGTTAGCGATTTCAGTGAGAATTGAAAAAGTAAACCGGAAATAATTTTCAAGTGTGGTTAATGACTAACTCAGATCCTCAACAATTCTAATTAGTATTAAGTAGTAATTTACTGAGTGCTACAGAAAAGTAAATAAAATTTTGGATTAAAGAAAAATTTTTAAACCCAAATCGCGACAGACTCATTTGGGCCCTAATTAACACAAACAACAACCACAAACATAAAAATATTGATTGATTGATTGAAACACCGGTGATTGGTCAGTCGGATCCGTTGGAATAAATTAATAAAAAGAACCGATAAACTTGTTGAATTAATGAATCAATCAAATCCATTCCGTAATTTTATGTTCAAGCGAATGAATAAATAAACAAAATTTGGTGAATTAAACGAATTATCATTAATTGATAAATCAACTGAACGAATTTTATAGACGGTTTGGATTGTTCGAACGAGTGAATTAAAATCCAAGTCTGCGGTTGTTTGAGTTATTCAAGCAAAACATTCTTCGGGTTGTTAAATAATTAAGTGATATAAATGGATGAAACTCATCGAGTGGAATCGATAGAAACTAGAACCAATTAATCGGTCAGCACAGGAAGTGACGACATGGAACTGAAATGTTTTATCAGCTTTGCCAGAGAGTGTTGTGGTCACCTGTTATCACCGAATTTGAGTCGATGAAAATGACTACAGGGTGTGACGGTGGGTATTAGGGTGTGGTGGATGGGTGGACGCTTCCCTCTGACGAGCTTCCACCAGTTTTTCAGGTTTTTGACTATGTTCTGAGAGCTTACTTCTGATTTCTGGAGGAAAAATATTTTGTAGTTGTAATAAAGAGAGCTGAGATGGTGTAATAACAACATCGTTGTTGATCGGAAATCACCCAACAGCTGAGCAAGCTGAGCCCTGGTGGCGCCTCAATAGCGCCGACCTCAAGCCTCGAGAGTCATAGAGTCAACTCCAGTAAACAGTTACTAGCACAAGCACTCGTACGTTGTGTCACGTTATCTATTAGTACATGAATATTTTTATCCACATCAGTCCAAGAATATAGTTTCTTACATGATTGATAACATTTATAACGTTACAAGAACTATAAACCGCCGATCACCTGTCGACATCATCTCGCCTATAAGATTAGACTGTTTCGCCGACTAACTCTACTAAAATGGGTGATCTAGTCATAAAACTCAACTAATGCTAGATGATAGTCATTACCAAGATGACTAATTAAGCCTTGCATCTCATCTATACTCTTCTACGGTCGTAGAATATTAAACAAACTCATCTCCAAAAAATTCTGGAATGGAGTCTACGGTCAACAACGCTGGCTGGCGGAGGAGGTATAAAGAACTGATTCAGTGATCCGGTTAAGCATTGGGAACGGTGTATCAAACCAGAAAGACAATACGTATAAAAGTTTTGAAAAGATTATAAAATTATACTAAATAAATATTTACGACGAAAATCACTCATCAGAGCCTACAAACAGATGACCCTCATACGTCTCACCTTTCAATCTCGCCTACAAACCCATTTCCGATCTTCAGAGCCCAAGTATAAAGCCGCCATCTTGATATTTTGCAACTAGATTGTCTATTCGACAGTCATTTATCGAGAAATGATGAAACTGAGTCTTGTAGCTGAGGAAATAAAGTTTCAAAGACGATTCGAACTTGAACCATATTTCTTCCTGATGCATCCTGTATTTTGGGTTTTGCACATAACTTTCGTAAGGAATGAAACCTATTTCCGGAGAGAGTAACAGATGATACACAATAACCAAAAGGGGCACAAATTTAAAGTACATAAATTTCCTATTAAAAATTATAAAAACATAAAATTGAAGAACAAAAGACGTCGACGAGGGTTTTTTTTAGTATCTTGCGATTCCTCATTGTAAGTATGACGTTTTATTACTCTGACGGTTATTAAAGCGAACACAAAACGTCATTTTATCGTCTCCCTTCCAATGGTGTGACATATGAATAACTCAGTAGCCAACAGCAAACCACGTTAGCCGAGTTATGATGCAGTGGATAAGAGTGTTTATAAATAATACATTCAGAGAGTTGTTACAATTACAGTAATTTGGATTTTTAGACTAATGGTGGTCTTGTTATTGATTTTAAGCGAATAATGATGTGAAGTAAATTGGTTCGGGTAAAACAGATTCTCATCCTACCGACAGAAACCTTTTTTTTATTAGCTGTAAGCTTTTTCCTATAGCTGATTAATGATCTTAGAGGATCGCCGTTCAGTTCAACTTTCTTATCTATGGTGTCTGTTGTGTTTTTGTTTTGTTTCTTTCTCTGTCGTTTGTCGTCTTATTTTGTCTTCAGTATGTTTTCGGGAGATGTTTGAAGTGCTTTTACTTGTTGGTTGATTTTACGAGTGTGACTACAATGCTCGTTTGTTGAAAAGGTTCTTGTAGTGTTGTCTTGGTTCCTATAGTCGTGTAAGGCTCTATGGAGTCGCTTTTATTCTTGTGGGTCAGTCAAGATGGCTCCAACTTTTAACGATATAAGTCTATGTTCGACGAGGTGAACTGATAAATAAAACATTTCATAGAAACTTGTCAAGCCCCAGTACCACCCTGCAGATCTGAGAGGGAGTTATACATGACTCAATGAAGAAATTTGAAAGCTCAAAGTTCATACACACCACAATCTAGAGAGTCGATCACAAAATTAAAGGAACATGGTCTTTAAAATCGTCAATGTGATTTGGTTAATATTATAACGAACTACTAACAGAGTTGCGCGCGCAGATGAGTGTGTTAGAAGATGTCGTCACTGCTGGGTTCATTTGAATTCATTAGTTTACAAGTACTCGCTTGAGACGGGTAGTATGACAGTGTTTGTGTGATAATGATTATTAATAATTGAGTAACATATATTATATATAAAGTACAGATTATATGGTAGATAATATGGTTGTATTTGGTGAGAATTTTTTTTTGGATTTTATTTTGTCGTTGGAATGACTTTTTTGATCAGGTAATCTTCAACTATTTTTCTTTCTTCTGGTGTTTTCCTTCTTTTCTGACTAGATTCTGTCTTTCTCAGTTTCGACGAATTATGTAACCGTAGAAGGTAATTCACCACGTCAGTAATCTTTGGTATAGTTGGCGATTGTGACGTTTATCAGATTCTGTGCAGATTCTCTAAGGCCGTGATTGTATACCCTGGGTCGTAGTGACTCCCTTCATCAACGTTAATCTCGGACTCATTTAATAAAAATTGTTATGGGTTGAATGAGACTAGATTGTTTGCATGCCACACATAAGCGAATCGAAACAATATCGGGAAAATCTACTCCCAATAATTTGAGTAATTCTTTTTATTAACAACAACAAATATTTGAAATGTTTTCGAATTAATTAAAATCAGACTCCATCTCTCATTTGGAAACAATAACAAAAAAAAATAATTGGAGTTTATTTGAAACTCTAAATCTGAAAATTTAATTTCTATCTCTTCGTCAAGAAAACCTTTTTTGTGTACTCATGAGAGAATGTCATTAAATTCGAAAATGTCACCAGCACGAAAAATTTTATAAAGAAAATTTCTTCTGTGTCCGTTTATTCCTTCTCTTTCCTCAACCCCCATCCTCATCTTTCCCATCAAGATGACCACGAAAACGGATTATCATTAAGAGGAATTAGTGCGCGTTGAGGATTTCGCACAAAAGGAATCGTTTAATTAACGCCCACTATAGCCCACGTTCACATGGGCAGTTGTGAAATTTCGGGGAGATTTTAACGCTGTTGTAACACCTGGAATGAGTGAAAATATAATGTTTTCCTTGTATTGTATTTGTATAATCTGGAAGTCGGTTCAATTGGTTGCGTAACGGACTGTTCACTTTAGTCGGTGAACAAATTTTTATAGGATTTTGTCAGGCGATTTGTGTTAGTCGGTGAGGCTGAAATGGGTTTTCACTGTTTCTTTACAGTCGGTGGGTTGTATTAGAGTGGTGGCTGTCTTTTGTGTTGGTCCTTGAAAATTTATTTTTATCGTTATTGTTATTTAGTAGAAGAGCCAGTGCAGATACCAGTCCATTTCGTTTAATTAAAAAATATTATTATAATAATTTAAGGTTACGTAGAAGAAAGGGTTTAGGTGTATACCGGAAAAGTCAGAAACGTATTTTACACGCATCCAGAAAAGTTAGGCTAGAATTGTTACTGCCTCTCATTTTTTCTCTAATTACTACTTTCTCCTTCTCGCATCCTGTACATCTCTTTTGCTCTTTCTCCTCCTCTCAACTAACTTGTATACGAATTCTTCTTTTATTGGACCTTGAGCCCAACACATTGTCTTTGTTAGTGTTATTCTACGGCTTAGTTGCAGTGTTATAGTTACTGTTGAACTTGAAACTGGGTTTGTCCCAAAATTTTCCGGAATGATTTATTGATTTGAAAGCAGTTTGTAGTAAAGTGTTCTTCCAAAGCTTCCTTCCATCCTTCCTCTCTCATGATGCTACTAACTTCTTCGCTCAAAGCTCCGACCCGTCGGGCCAATTTAAAAATTCATTTTGGGAGACTGTAGTGGCGTGGATCCGCCACTGACCAAACAGGTTCCGTCGCCTGTTAACCTATATACAAAAGTTATTAGCTGTCCTTCCAGGTGGAAAACATCAGAGAACTGCTGACAAATTTGTAACAACTCGGCCGAAGCAAACTAGTCCAGACTGTCTAGATTGAGTTCTCGTTTATGACGATTCCAGCTATCATCGGAAGGTTTCACCGTTGACGATGAGGAAACAATGTCATAGTCCGACAGCGGTAAAACACGGATCTAGTGGCAGATCCACGCCACTAGAAGACAGTTTCTGTACTATGTAGTACTTTACGCTGTCCTTCTGACTAAACTTCAAGGTATGACTTGTATCTAATCCTTTTTATCTCAGACCTCCCAAAATTTCACTATGATAGCAACTCTATAAATTGTACTGTTTATGTCTCGGTTACCTGTTTGAACTACCTTTCGATCTGTATCTTGTTTGATGACTAGTTCACCACCATCACTCAGTGATAAACTTAATTAAATGTTTTTTTTTATTACCTAAAGGGGGTTGAAAAATGGGGGTGTAAATACTCCAAACCAGGCACATTAAAAATCAAAATAATTGACGAACGTTCCACTGTTTACTGTCAGCGACTGGTCGTGAATTCGAAAATAAGGATTTTACTGTTGGGAATAGGAAGAGATTAGAAGCAAGGCGTAGAACAGGTAAAAGGGAAAAGTATCGGTTTTCAAAGTTTTTTTGTTGACTGAGTTCCTGGAGGCTGAGGAGGTGGAAAATCTCTCGTGATGGCTTGAAAAGAGGGAAATTTGAAAGAATTTCCCTTGATTTTGACCACGTTTCAAACGGCTGTTGGAAAGAAATTAGTTCGGGTTGACTGAGTTCAGCGTATTCTTTGTTTTCTTAAGAAGTTTGACTCCCCCGAAGAATGGGGTCAGCGGGAGGAGGCTGAAAGAGAGAGAGAGAGAGAGCGGTGGAAGAGAGAAAAGATAAGGAGGAAAAGAAAAAAAAAACAATTTTCTTCGCTTGTCCTCCTCATTCCGCTACCATCTTCCTCGATCTTTATTACCTTTTAAACTTTCTGGTTTTAATTTCGAAGAAAAGTACAATATTGGCAAAACGTGACTGGTTCTCTAATCGCTTCCCAAAGTTCTTTGAACGTTGTCAAGTTACTGACATTCCGGTCAAACGTCCACTCGTGTCACCGACATCTGTCTCTCTCTCTCTTCGAAACTTTTTTTACGAATTTTTAAATTAAAAGCAATCAAGCTTATACACCCCCACCCCCCAAAAATCTGTTATTTTGTCATCTGACTGTTTCTAAAATAAAACATGGAACCCAGCCATTATCGAAAACAATGGTTTTCCAAACTTTCCACGTTTCTCAATTCCTATTCAAGTTTTATTATACAAATACCAAAATAATATCCTGTTGTGACTAAGGCTGGCTTGGTCATTTCTGTTGGCAATGCTCATTAACACGGAATTAAAACTTATTAAATTCTGTCGGAGGTTCACCTTTGTAAGCAAATTTCTCCAGGGAATACAGCGGAAAGAGATTTAAACAAATCAATCAACAGTGTTATTATGAAGGTTCATCCTTCCTTCAGCGATTATTTTGTTTTATTTTATTTTGCTGAGGAAAAAAAAACTTTCTTTTTGGAAGAAAAGCTCTTTTGGGGGACCACTTTCTCAAAATTCGAAATTTTCTCTCGTAGCAAAAGGCCTTGACTCGAGTTCGTTATTTCTTTTTGTCCCTTCATTGATATCGCGTAATAAGCGATCGTCTTTCACGAGAAGTGTTCCTATTCAGTTGGTTTAGTCCCAAAAACAAATTATTCATTCAGGCGTGACCTTTCCTCCGCCATTTCCTCTTAAATTTCGCCCGTTTTCCTTCATTTCCTTTTCCTCCCCGATTTTTATTCCTTTCTCGAAACGTCCCACCTCGGCAGCCCTCAAATTTCCTTTTCCAAACCTAAATTAATGTTTTTTTTCCTCTTGGTTCTTTTCACTTTTCATTCTCGTCTATTGTTTTCTTTTAAAAGTTTTTCAAATGGATGAAAGAGGAAAATGGCCGCCCAATTTTTTAAGTAAAGACTTTGATTCAAATTAAATTTCTCTTCTGAAAGACTTTCTTGTATACTGTGGATATTTTTCACGAAACTTTTTTATTACCTCATAGTTAACTGTCACAAGCCCGAGGCAAGTAGTTAGTCTAATTTTGAGGGATTTTGTCTAGGAAACATCATCAGTGCTTAACGTTTCATAACCAACAACCTTCTCCTATGTTCAAGTATGATGACAGTATATAACAGAAAAAGGATTCAAATTCAAATAGAGCTGAACAAAAGATTTGCGGACTGAGTCGATCTGACTCATTTAAAGGTATGCTTGTTGTTTGCTTTTGTTTTTTAATTTTTACCCCAAATCTGCCATCTTTAGATCATGAAGTTTCTTCACAGATTTTTTTTTCTTTCATTTTCTTTATTTGTGGTATGTCAGGACTTAAAAATTAGACTAATAAGGCATAAAACTAAGCTACTGCCACTTTATTTTCATTTTGACCACACTCGCCACAACCTAAATACCAACTATCTCCTCCGTCTCAGGCGCCACGACGTTAGGCGAGGATGACTCATCGGTTTTTAGTTTGTTCGGAAACCTTTTTTTGTGTGTCGTGCTGCTGTAGTTATTTTTGGATGATTCTTACTTCTCTAAGGTCTTGTTCTGTTTCTAAGAACCACGCCGGTTTTATTTTCTTCTTTAGGAAGTGCTGGAAGATTCTGTCTTTTCTGAGTCTGTATTTCTGGATCCTTTTTGTTTTCATTTCTTTACTTTCCAAATTTAATTTGTTTTGTTTTCGGTTTTTGTCTTTATTATCGCAAAAGAACAAAACAGCATTCGTGACTTTTGACTCACTCACTTTTAACTAAAATGTAATTAGACAGAAGAAGCACACGTAATAATAATAATAATAATAATAATATATTACATTTAGTACTTCCTAAAAATGAAAATAAGACTGGCGTGGTCCGTAGAGACAGTCGAACATCTAAAGGATCTACAAATCACGCAAAGAGACATGCAACAGCACAATAGTTCGAAAAATAAAAACAAAAAACCAGGTTTCCGGGAAAAACCCAAGCTAAAAACTGGTCCACCGAAAGGAAAATGAAGAAGCACTGAAGGACAAAGAAAAACAGAAGAAAGGGAAACAGAAGCAACAAGAAGAAAAGGAGTGGAAGGGTGAGGCTAGAATAAGCATCATGAAACCTGAAAACAAAATTAGTCTAATCGCGCCTAAAAAAAAAGAAAATAGGTAAGAGATGAGTGTAGCTAACGAGTCAAATTGTTTCGTCATGAAAGCTTAAAAAAATAATTTTTCTTTCTTAGAGTTTCCTTCCATCATAGAAACTTAATACCACCTTCATGAGAAATTGCCGAGTTTTTCCCTCAGAGGTCACAAAGCTAACGATGTGACGGCCACAATGGCGTTCTTAGCGAACAATGAAACACTCAATTATGGCTAAGTGGAAACAAGAACAAAGAAAGCTTTTCCGCGCATCAAGATTGGCGGAAGACATTTTTCTAATGAAATTTTTCTTTTTGTATTGACAATTTTGAAAATTGCTAGAATTTTCTTTTCTTCTTGTTCCATCCAACTATCGAGGAAATAGTTCTCTCTTTTTGGGAAGTAAATTAGCACAAAAGATCTAATGCCGGAGGATTTGGAAGGAAAGCAATCGACAGATGTGTCTGAGAGAATTTTCTTTTCTGATTTTTTTACGTTTTGTAGTTTTGGGTTTTTGCGATTCTGTGCTTAGTCTGTTCGTACTTTTGATATATTTTTTGTGTATTAATACAATGTATGTACACATAGAAATTTATAACTAGACTAACAACCACAATTCAACTCCATCTACATGGGCTTTACCTGATACAGAAGAGTTTCACACTATTCTTATTAATGGACTTAGTAAGAGTTTCCTGCCTCCCTCCTCCACTAAACCAAAAACGAGTAAACTCTTCCACCTCCACTGTTTCCTTCTCCAAGTTTCAAATTCTACATCCACCTTTCACTCAACCCCTCGACCAAAGACGTCTCAAATGATATAAACCACTCGACTCCCTTCTCGTAGTCAAATCTCCTTATTCCTCTCCTGCTTTCCTTTACTTTATACTACCTCTTCTCACATAGCTCCAGCCTTCCTTTGGCTTCTTCTAAACCGTTTCTAAGGTTAAGACCCTGGTCTGCTTCCCAGACATAACCCCTCAAAACTAGTCCGAACCACTACATAGTGTCTTATGCTTGTAGACAGGTGGTAGTTAGCAAGGGGAGCTGAATATAAAAAAAATTCTAAGCTACGCTACTCTAACTTCTTTCATGTTTGCTACAAGAAAACAATTATATATAAACGTATAAGTATAAATGGTTGATATTTATTTTATTTTTCAAACACCGGTGGTAATGATACGAAGGTATAAAAATATCCAAATGTTTGGTCCACCACCGATGGAAACCAGTGAAAGTTGACATTCTCAAATATCAATCCTTCACAGTAATGTGTATATACAAAATATAACTACAATCCGAAAATCGATGAATAGATTTATAATTTTAATTAAGAAAGATTCGCAAAACTGATTGCGAGGATTTCACATGAACGCAGTGTATATACATTAGAACGTCGGATCAATCGACAATCTCTTCTTCATTTCCCACATTAGTTTAACATTAAAACTCGAAGGATGTCATCGCTTCCGGTGAAGAACCATTTCCCAGTCCGGGGAGTCGGGAATTAGGATCTCGTGTTCTGCATCGGAGTCTTTTAATTCGGAAAGTCGGGAAGTCTTCTAATCAGAAGTCGTCCATCCCGAAAATTTAGAGCGAAGGCGCTCATTCTCGAATTGCGATTCGCAGCTAAAAATATCTTCGTAATTTTTTATTTGAGAAAAACAAATTAAAAAGAAGTGAAATTTAAATTTCGAGAAATATTACTAGTACTAATACTGGGAACGAACGACGGCAGCATTATTACCGGAGGAGCAATAAAAATTTATAACCGTGAAAGTTGTTCCGCTAACATTTTCCATCAGAGATTAGATCCTCGTGAAGGTAGTCTAATCGCTCCATCATTTGATACTTAAGACTTTCCTATTAACTAGGTCAAGGATTCGTATTTTAGATGTGTCACGTGTCACAAATTTTTTTTAAAAAAATATCATGACGAAGAGAGGAAATGACTTCATGAAAGGTTTCCCCGACGGGAGTTGGTGCATGCAGTATGACATTTCGATCAAAGAACTAAGATTTTGTCTAATTACCAACCGATCACGCCAATGTTGATCAAATTCAGTTCGTGGCACTGGAAATATTTTTTGTCACTTGACGTACAGAAGACGAAAATTTTTTTCTTCAAATTTTTTAAAAAGTGAACTGAAAAAGGAAACTAGTTGAAAGTATTAAAGTTTTAAGTTCTTAAGTAAATATTTTCACAAAAAAGGCGGACAGATGTTATGAAAATTGAAACGAACCAACATTGAGGCTGTATATATATACTTCTACCGAACCGCATAAATATTACTTTTACTAAAGAAAAAGTCGCAAAAAGGGAATTTCATCTTTCCTTTCATGTCATAATTTTGCTTTTTTCTGTACCACAAATATCCTTTCAGTTCCATCGTCCATTTCCGTTTTCAGTTGCTGTTTTGAGAAACTGTCGGGAGGCCAGTGGTTGAGTAATCAAAGCACCCGCCTAGGGAAGTAATAGTTGGCAGTATGAGCCCCCTTCTAAGTCATACTCAAGTTTTAAAAAAGTAGAATTGAAACCCAACCATAACCTATATATATAGTATAAGAAACTGTCATACACATAACAATCAAGTACACTGTTAGCTATTTTAACTAAATAGAAAATGGAGGAGTTAAATTTGCTTACTCCCTCGCCAGGTTTTTGACTTACCTCACTGGCTCAGTGGTTTAGGTTCATCTGTTGTGGAAATCACCTGACAAAGGTGAGGGTAAGCAACCATAACGTTTCTCACAAAGCATCTTAAATGAGCTAGAAAGTGAAAGCTGAAGGAGAGTTTGGCTACAGAAGGAAACAGGAATCGTGTCAGCATAGTTCTCCAACCAAAGAGCTTGGAAGAAAACTTTTCATGAATGTTCACAAGTCTCGGGTATATATTATAATTTAAATTCTTTGAAAAGGCAAAATGATATATTTATATTATAGATCGAATATTTATTTTATTTTGACCATTCAAACATTCGTCAAACGTTGGGTGTCTTTACTCTGTTCTCTTAGTGTTTAACGGACCGCGTGTTGCTCATCCCTGGGTTCATTAATTTTTGTTCCAAAGGTTTTAAACTTTTAGTAATAATCATCCTCAGTTTCCTTCTTCAACTAATTCTTCTTCCTTTGTTCCGACAACCTCCCGCAATGTTGAGGTAAACCACACCAAAACCTTAGTCAGTTTTGAGATCTTTGAGACTGTCACTACTGTGTTAGCGACAGATGTGCGCAAGTGGGTGTAAGTTGGCTCACCAGGTTGTGGTGAGCGCTGTGACGTCAATTCCTGACGTAACCCCTTAACAAATGTTACTAAAAGTATCAGTAAATGTTAGTAATGTTATACTATAATCTTTTGTCACTTTTTCAGAGTCAAGACCAAACTTTCTGTATATAAAGACGCCTGCAGCTTTCAACATTAGCAAAATGTCCCGACAAGGTTGTTATGAAACAATGTACAACAATATACAGTATATTCGGTAATGTATTATATTTATTGAGATAAAAAGTTATCAAATAAAACTACAGTTCGTCATGACACACACAGGAATGCCAACCTAATATATCATCAAAAGTAAAAATAAATTCTCGTACTCATCCAAAAATTTGACTTGAGCGGCATATTAATCAAAACACTAACATTAAAAGCAAACAAAATTCAGCGAACTAATTAAATTAAATTATTTTATACTTCATACTACTCCAGTATCAGAATATATCTCTTCAGCAAGACGAAAAATAAAAATAAAAAAAAGAAGACGGAGTGCAATTCAGTGTAAACCGGACGAGAATCGGACCCAAGAGCCTCATATCCCATTTGCCTGAGACCTGGCAGTTGAGAGAACTACCAGGGTTTGTCAACTCTCTTTTTATAGCGTTATAGTCAACATACGTTGAAAAGCACTCTGTGTGAAACGATTTCATCCTGTGATAGATAAAAATTTGATGCGAAAGAAGGATTCACTGTGGATTTCTAAATCCTCACGGAAAATTTTCTTTTTCTTTCCTTAAATTCGGTTCCTTTTTGTTGTGCTACTGTTTGCTTTTCCCTTTTAAGCAATAAATAAATAAGATTTTTGACGTGACTTTCACATAAGGAGATTTGTAAACAGACTAGTGCATTTCTGATGGAAGTCCATACATAATTAACTGAAATAAAATTCGCGTTAAACTGTGACATTTTGAACTCTGACAAGAGAAACTGATTTCAGTGGGTTTCAGTGTATAATTTGAAGTTTGTCTTTGAGTATATGTGTTACTGACTTGGTTTCGGAGTGGTTTTAGTGAGTGAAAGTTATTATATCAAATAAGGGTGATTTTCTTTCGTTACGTAACTCTTAGTATTATAAATATAGATAGTGCAGTATATATAGTATTATAGATGAGTCTTTTTTCCTCCTTGCTAACTGCCACCTGTCTCTAAGCAAGGCATTGGTTTAACTTTAATCACTCAAACACAGGCCTCTGACATTCTGTATAGTCTTTTATTCGTCTATATCAGTGTTTCCCAACGTGAGACCCACGCCCCACAGAAAGGCAATTTAAAAATGGACTCGACACGACTTGAATCCTTTCGCTTTGAGTTATTTAATTTCAATGCTAGATATCAGTGACAAATTTAACAAAACAGGCAAATTTAAAATTAAAAAAATGCTGTAGATATTATTAGGTATAGTTTCGTTTGCTGTTACCAAAATATCAACCAGGTTCCCCTGTCGTGGGGAAAGCGAGACGTTTTAAAAATCGCCAAACAGCGCCGTTGTTGCACCTAATTGGCCCAACTCAACTTCTGCAGGGTTCACATCATTCAGTTGGTGTCAATTTGAAATAAGTGTCCGTCAATTAATCGTTGATTTAACACATATATTTTTATATATTGTATAAAAGTATGTATGGGGTATACAAATCGCATCGCCTAAAAAGGTTGGGAAAGAATGGTCATATGGTATATATTATTTATTATCAAGGTTCCAACCACTATTCCATAGTCTCGCACTTCACTTGAGCTTTGTTGTTTTGTTCAATGTTTTTCCAACCTGCCCGAATTTTTTTCTGTCGTAAATTGTTATTAGTCTTCAGTTTTTTCAATTTTCCTGTTGCAGAATTTATCAAATCTATCTTGGGTTCTTCAGATTCTTTTCTGATTCTTAATCCAGTCAGCTGTGGAAAGGTGAGTGTTTAATCGTGGAATCGTTGAGAAAAAGGCTTCCAGTTCTCAAATATAGTATAGTATGTAATATAATATATAATAATATGATCTATAGTATATATATAATATAGCATATAATAGTATAGTCGAGTTTTAATCCAGCATTTCACGGTTAGTTATAGTACTATGTGGAAGAAGGTTCAAACTCTCAGCTGTTAATTCGTTAGTCAATCTCTTTGACGTCTCAGCCACAGAGCTCCCTCTAGTTCTCGACTGTTTCTATTTAACTATTCATTTCAGACTGTGAGGTTTTCAGTCACCCGATAATCACTAACACCAACGGACTCATGCTAGAAGAAAACTTTGAGACAACGACATTAGCACTATCTTGTCCATGGTTACCGGACGATGCGACAAGATTTTCCAGCAGCCAGGAAAATTTCCTCACAACTCCAAATCGAAACTCAATTCGTTAAAGATCTATATAGTCTGCTGACTTAACTAAATGTAGCTGTGAGGTAAGATTAGATTTTTGTATCATCTAACACTTCTAACATCATGATGGAAGTAAAGCTCGTTTAATACCGCGGAGGGATTCCCAGAAATTTTTGTTTTGAAATTTCCACTCGTGAGAATCGGATATCCGTTCAATAGGAAACCATGTTTATTGCGTCACAGTTCGCTTATTGTCATTAGGCATCATCATGACGTCCGATAATCGAGATAATCGATTATCATGGTATCTCCACAAACACATTAAACAAAGTGTTGAATGAGGAAGAACTTCCCTCTTCCCAGGACACAGCTCAAACTTTTATTGATTTTCATTAATTTTTTATGACACGAATATAACCAATAAATAAGTTATTAATTAATGTAATTAAAAAGTATTTAGCAAATAAATATTTCGAAACAAAACAGAAAAGTCTGAAATATAAATTTAGACTCTGTTCCGCATCAATTATCATAATTAATTACACGTCGAGATAACTTCTTCCTGAGCTATTTCGTTAATAACTGAAAGTTAGTTAAAAGAATCCTCCGGATTAAAGGAACTAACACGATGAAAAATTTATTAATTGAGGCGCAAAATGGATTATTGAGTGACGCGTTTAGTCACAAATCGATACTGTTTCATGAGAAGGGTTGTGACTCTGGCTTTCCAACTTGGTTGCTTGAATACTTTCCATTCATTAAAAACTTTATGACCTCAACGTTTTGTACTAAAAATAAAAAATAAAATAAACAGGAAAGTTTAAAGCCAATTATTTTTTATATCGTTGCATATAAAAACAAAATGGCCGACCAACAAAAAATATCCAAAGAAAGGTCAGTAATTATGGTTTTACTAAAAATTGTCTAATATATCACAGCATCCTTTCTCTAAAACCTGTTTTTTGTTTTTCTCTCTTTTTTTTTGTCAGACTGCAGATAAAATGTTTCTTCTAATCTATTTGTCTCTTCTTTCTTTTTCTTTTACTTCAGTACTTCCTTTTGGTGTACTGTTTTTTAACACGTAGGAAACCTAAACCGAACGATGCGTCAACTGTCATTCGGCACTCATTCACAGAAAAAGCCTGAAGCACAGAAAGCACAGAAAAATGTGCGCGACCGTTCCCAATCACTTTGAGATGTTGGTGCCAAACTGACTGACGAAATCAGTTCTGAGAGCTATTGATATGGTCGCTGTTCTGGAGACTTCGATGGCCTACGTGCAGGATTCATCGTCTCGCTGACTGTCGGGGACAAGTCGAATCGTGTCTCGACTTGTTTCGTGCTGTTTCATTTTGCGTCGTTTGGTCGCCACACTTTACTCCATTCCGTTGAGGAAACACTGTTATTTGGTTTCTTATAAAATTTGAACCCATTAACGCCCAGATATGGAAACCGAACAAATTTTTTGTAATCTTTTTGAAGTCTGGTGTAAAGAAAATCAGAAAGTATATTTTGAAAAAAATTTTTGCACCGTTTTTCGGGAAATTGTTGTCTTAATTTGAAGGCTCGGGGCGTTAGTGGGTTAATTTCACTCATATTTGGCTTCCAGAAGCTCAAGTAGAGACCACATTGGAAGGATCTATAATTTTGATTAAATTTTTAATTGAGTGTTCTTTTTACTCAGAGTTTCTGTCACTAATGATGGTGGTTTTAACTCCGTTTTTCACCTTTTTGGGTATAACAGGATGAGGGAGGAGGATTCGAACTCACGAACATTGCATCTAAGTCAGGAACTTACCACTACACTACTCCTCCACTTATCTTTACATTTCTGCCTCTATCATCTGATGATACAAATGAGTTCATAGGTTGTATTACTTGTTCAAAAAGTTTTTCTCAAACTACCACCTGTCTATAACCGAGATATTAAACAGCTGACCTGGTTTCAAAGAGGTTCTATATCTAGGTAATTGACCAGTAACTGACAACTGGCAGATAAATAGATAAAAGATATAGGCCTATATACCTGAAAAGAGGTCATAACTGATTGATGATAATCAGTCATTGTTACTAACATTTAACAGATCTATTTCAACCCATCGAGGCAACCTTTAAAAAATATATATTATTCTCTTCTTTTTGTATTTTTATATATATTTTTATATCATATCCCATCCTGTGGAGCACATTTAAACGATTGCATATTTGGCATTTCCCAGTGTTTATACTTTTGTGTTTTGATTAGTTGACATTGAGACTTGAGACTTTTTGAGTTGTTGTCAATAATTACAGTTCTCTTCCTCTACTCCAGGAAGTAACACACTGGTTTTATATTTAGATACAAGACCTATAAAAACTATTTATTATCTAATACTTAAAGACAGAATGCACTCAGCCAAAAAATAAATAAATAAAAAAACTCTGAACAAAAAAGCAATTTTTATCTCACTTTTCCTCCTTATTAATAAGATCTAAAACGACAGACAACAAGATGCACGCTTCACTGAACAATTTATTTTATAAAAGAAAATTATTAATAGGAAGGAAGGGATGGGGGTGAGGGGGTAGAAAAGGATCTCGATCGTGCACGAAGAGTTTCAGAAAGCAACTCGAAACCCTTTTTTTGTTGATGAAAAATATTCACTTTAAAAAAACTGTCTCTTCTCAAACAAAAGCAAATCAGTTATTAAAATAGCTGACTAAGGTTTAATAGAATCATTAAACCGAAATAGAGGTTCGACGAAGAAGGAGAGGGGGGAGGAGAGGAGAAAATCGCGTTTGCACAGCAGAAAATTTTTGCCTTTTTGCTCCCGGAAAATTTCAATCCCCTCTCCCAGAAATTTTTTTCTTCTTGAAACCCAAACAAAAAAGGAAGAAGAAAAAAATTTTTATGAAATCCGAAAATTTTCTAATTAACCCGATTTTTGTGTACGATCCTAATTTTGTATAATTATTTCAAATGACTTAATTTCATTTTTGAGTAATTAATAAGTTAGACTGAGAAAAGAAAATTATAAATTTAAATTGAGAAAATTAATTTTTTGTTTCTTAAAGCCTTCTTAATCAGTGGATGTCCAGGTGGAAACTTCTTTCTTTCTCATTTTTTTGTTTGTCTGTTTGGTTTTGTTTAAATTAAAATTTTTATTTTATTTGCTGAAGGATTAACCCTGTAATGCCTACAGGCAAAATATTATTATTATTATTATTATTTGCTTAAGAATTTGGGTATAGTCATAGCTGATTTGGAATCCCCAATTTATGAGAAGTAGATTAGGGACAGAAGCCAACCTCATGAGCCCTCAGTCACACACTCCATACTGCTTACATCATTTTTATTTCTTCATGTGACTGATGCTATTCAGTGATTGCTTACTACTGTATATGTGAATATTCAGGAGATTCTGTGGTTGAGTTCTCAAAGCGCTAGACTATAGAAGTAATACAGTTCGACCTGATTTCCTGTTATGCATAGAGTGCCAAATGGGATACAAACTCTGATCTTCAATCATTATTGCTTTGAACCACCGCTTTATTGTGTAGTACTACTACGGTTTCTACTACAACTGTGATGTGTTGCGAAGTTTTATTAATGACCCACGTCTTTGACCCAGTTTCTGGAATATTATTCTGCGGCACAGGTGAGGAACAGTTCATTACTTTGAGTGTATCAAACGTTTAGACAGCTTCATAAGTTACTAGTATTTCATGTGGCGTAATAGAACTCTCACGTGTGTATTATCTAAGAATATGACACAATATCAGGAATCAGAAATGTGATTTCCCTTTTGATGAACAACGATCATAGAAACCTTAAGTCACATTATTTGATCGTAATTAGTTCCAACACAACTGGGTCGGAAGACCAACGAAAATAGGTCAGGTTCAGTAACCGATCTGATTAGAGTTCGTAACTAGAGTGTTTGATACGTTCACGTGAATGATCTTTAAATTAATTTCTTAATGAAGTCATTCTCAGTATATTTTCAGTATATTTTGTAGGAATATCTCCAAAGCGTTGTGTAACGTTACAGAACAGTAGGAGCCTTCTATTCCCCTGACTCATACCTTTCCAACATCCATCGGTGCTTAACTAACGAATCATCAAGGACACAGTTACACATCAAAGGTAAGTGAAACACTTCCTTCACTCTCACATCACCCTTGAACCAAACAATAGACTCTTAAATATGTTTGTTTGCCGGTTGCGTTGGCGGCTCGGCGTGTTTTCATTTTGTGATGTTTTGTTTGAGATGCTGAGTGAAACCACCAATCACTTCTGTTAAGAGAGAAAAGAGGTCAAACACTGGAGTAACAAATAAGACTAACCATTTCCGCTTTTTTAAAGTCCATTATTCATCATCTCTCCCAGCCTTTCAAACTCATAAAAATCGAAAGTTTACAAGCATTTTGAGATTAAGAAGAAATATTTGCTAATTTCTTACTATCCTTTCCCTTTTCCGTTGTTAAATTTTTAAAAACGGTTTTAAAGCTCGAATGTTTTCGGAGTTGGTGTTGCATTTTTCAGTACACCGCCCTCAAGCGATGTAACCTCTCTCCACCTCCTTCCATAGGCTCCATAACAGTCGACAGTCTACAAGATGGGGTAAGCTAAAAATTTTTTTTTTAACATTTCGAACACGATCTAGGGTACACGACCCGCGGGCTATAAACCAAGCGAACTCGGCCTCTCTCTGTGTTATTTTCCATTTTGGAAACTTGCTTTGGTGCTCTCTTGGTTTAAAAATAGCTGAAACTTTTTTTCCTCGGGAATTTAGACACTAAAACGGGATGTTCGTAAAGTTTAAAAAAGTTTTTCTCCGCCGTAAAATGCATTTCTTCTTCTACTTCTTTTTATAACAATAAATCACACCGCCCCAAGATGGGCATCCTCTTCTTATTTTTGTAATTGGATGAACCTTTTTTCTATTTCAACAAAGAAACTCCCAAAATGTCATTAACAAAATTCTGGTGTAAAAGGAGTGGAACGTGGTTTTCAGTGAACCAATTACAGGGCCCACACTTTGCTATTTGAGTAAATTTTGTTGTTATGTCCCAGCTAACCATTATCTGTTGCTTAATATGAGACAATAAGGAGTTTGTACGGCTTTTAGGAAGATTTTTATCGGAGAAATAGAGCAACGTTCTAGATTCAGGAGTTACGACAATGATATTATGTGGATGAACCTCTGATCCTTGAAGCAGTAGATGAGAACTCTACCCTTTGACTTCAGCCGACAGTTACCCGAACCCATTTAAAGTGTTTCTTTTGGACTGATTCGACCTGGATTGGACTATGGACTTCCTTGGATTGAGTTACTAATTAGCTTTTGTCCTCTAAGGATGAAAATCCGTCTCTTTAATGTATTACAAAGTTCATATTAAGTTTAACTTTCTGATATTATTAATTATAGATTTGGTTCTATCATAAAATGGTGGTTGTGTGAAATGACGCTGACCACCACTTGGTGTGCCGACTTGACACATCTGTGATATCGTTTAAACTCTCCTCTCCAAGGTAAAACGCAAATATCCAGCGCGAACGTGCTAAATATTTTTCATAAATATACATTATTTCATAAATACTGCACACTATTTGGTAGTGGTGGTTTGAATCCCGTTTTTCGCCCTTAATTTTGGGTATGGAGGGGATTCGAACCCACGATCATTGCGTCCAAGTCAGGAACTTAACCACTACACTACTCCTCCCACTACTCCACACTATTTGAAACAGTGTGCAAAACTTACGAAATGAATCGGTCATACCAGTGTGCAGTATTTATGAAAAAGAGCCACGTGAGCTAGCAAGGGATTACTAGATTTAACTCACTCTGTCCATTCCAGGGAGAAGGAGGGGAGGGCGGGGAGTAATGGACCAAAAAAAAATTTCGTTTATAGTATTGGCGTTAGGTGATTAAAAGATCATTCATCAGATTCTCCAGATAAAATTTTTAAAAATTTCCAGGCCGGATAAAAGTGATTCATGATTGATGGACTGATGAAAATTCACTGGGAAAACCTCTTAATAAAAATTTCTTCCGGTGAAAACCATCCGGTGCAGGTGACATTTGGAGTAGGAAACTTTTTTTCCCTTTTCTTTTACGAGTCTTAAAAACCTACACGAGGACAGAAAAAAAAAATTGTAAGTCAGCAGTCTTGAGGTTTATTGCCTCGGAAAATTTCCTTTTGAAATCCTTTTTGAAATATTAAAAATATCGTGCGTGCATCAAATCAAAAAGAGTCTTTATTGCATAAAAGGGAAAATTCTCTTTCAAAATCAAAAATCGAAGTCATAAAACTTAAAAAGAAAAGAAAGAAAAAGAAAAACGTAAATCTCTTCCTCCGCATAATTTATTCCCGTCTATTTATAAAGAATTTTTGTAAAATAGAAATCGTACAGAAATCATTTAACAGTTTTCCTGTAATCTTAACCCCCACTCCCACTCTCTCCTGTTCCTCCTGAGGTTCTTTCTTTTCCCTGTTAAGAACGAGAAGAACCTCTTTTTCTTAAAATGAAAATAAAATAAAAAAGTTTTGAGCCACATTAAACAAGAGGATAATTTAGGTTATTTAAAGAGAGAGGCAATAACTCTTCTGTCTTCAATTTTTTATTTGACTGCTCTCCACTCCGATTCACTTAATTTCTTTTGTCTTGACTTTTTCATTTGAATTTCGGCTCAAGTATCGAGTTTAAATTTTCGAATTTAATTTTATCTTTCTTCCGATTCTCTGTGACCTCAGGTATCGCTAACCTGTGACGCGCCATTTAAGTTACAATCAGAAAAACGTTCCTTGAATTATTTAAGTTATTATCATTATTATCATTTTCTTTTTTTAATTTTTGGGGCTATTACAGTTCTTAGTATTGTTATTTTTCTGTGACGCGCAAACACTTTCCCAGGAAAAATAGGTGAAAACTAGGAAAATAGGCGGTTCATGGGAAAGCTGAATTTATTTTAAAAACTTAAGAAAGTCCGCGAAATCAGTTAACAACAATAAAGCTTAAATTCACAAAGGATATGCACAATAACCATTGCTTATAATAATTGAACCACACTTGACGAAGATTGACTTGAGACTCTCTGCAGGCACCGGCGACATCTCTAGATTGACATTCACGAATTTACTCAAATTTTCTTAGACTGTAAGGTAAGCACGGTTCGAAGTTTCTGTAGGTTTCTAGAGAATTCCGCACATTCCTTAGATGGTAGGGTCCATCGAGAAATCTCATTGGCTCTTGCGCTTTTCATTTGTTGTTGGTTTTTCAGTCCTGAACATTATTATTTTGGTTATTAGTCCTCTCAAGTCAAATTTTTGAAAGAGTAAGGAAAAGTTTGCTGTTACTTCTTGTAGACGTTTCGCCCACGTCCCACAGAAATTTTCAATAGTGGGGAGCTTGGTCTTGACTGGCTAGTCAATTTCTTTATGAAAGTGTGCATTACTTTTGAAATAAACTCTCAAACACTGTGCAGAACTTATGAAATGAATTAGTGGTGGTGGTTTTAATCTCGTTTTTCATCCTTTTTTTGGGTATAACAGGATGCGAGAGGAGGATTTGAACTCACGATCATTTGCGTCCCAGTCAGGAACTTTAACCACTACACTCCTCACGAGTTAGTCATAATATTGTGCGGTATTTATGAAATTGCCTCTGTGTATAAAAGTTATATATTTTATAAATTATACATTATTTATGAGGTTAAAAGGTTATTTTAATGCTTTCCTATAGTACAGATAATTTCATAACTGACTGCCGTGTTGAGACAAGGAAGACTCGCTCGAACACACTTGGGATGTCTGCTCCCTGTGGGAAGAAGATCAAATCAAGTACTGGACGGTAGTACCTGTAATGTTAGAGAACCAGCACAACTGGAAGGCCACCGCAGCTACAATCAATGCTCGCATTAAACAAAAAAAGACTATTTCAAAAATACTGCACACTATTTGAAACGCTATGAAATAATCCGTCTTGTAGGAAACCATTTGAATAAAGTTCATGAGCTATGCAAACTTTTATTCAGAGCTTATTTCATAAATACTGCACACTGTAATGTCTCATTCATTTCATAAATTTTGCACAGTTGAAGAGTTTACTTCAAAAACTATGCGCGAATATGCGTTGACTTATAAAAGTATAATGAAACCCTTGTTTTCAGAAAAGACTGGCACAACAGTACGCGTCAGAGAGTCACAACTGAGAAACAAAGCAACAAAGGAGACTAATGCCATAGATACCGGACCAAAAGGATAGTTGATCCTCAAACAGCCGTGGGAGAAAGACGGGAAAAAAACGTGGCGCCTGAAAAGAAAGTTATAAACTACTTCATAATCTATACGAACCCATCAACGATAATATCAAGAGACATAGTATCATATTCTTTGAGGCTTTTCAAATGGAATTCTTGAAATTTTTAAAAAAATTTTTTATGTAACTAAGAAGGCTAAGAAAAAACCAAGAAACTCTAACATGAGAGAGAGAGAGAGAAAAGCTTATTAGCTTGATTTTTATGGTATAAAATTATTAAAAAGAAAATTTCATAAAACCTCACAGGAAAATGAAATAACCGTTAAGGCGTCCATTAGCCCCCTTTCCCCTGTCTACCCTCCCCCAACCATTTCCTCAACCCTTTGCCCGCCATCGCTTTTCGTTAGAAACTTTTCTTTTTATATATATTATATATTTTTATATAAAAAAATATTTCACCCCGGGTTCTTCTTTCTTATTATATGAAATTTGAAGGTTTTTCCCTTTAATGCTTTTAAAGGTTAAGCTCTAACAACTTCACATAGTCAAATTATTATTATCTATAATTTTGAAAATAAAAATTAATTTTTATACTTATTTTCGAAAGTTTTCTTTTTTTCCCGCCGCTTCTTTGTCGGATTTTTATGACATTCCCGACATACTATTAAAAAAATTATATTGAGTTCGTAATTTTCTTTACCCTTTTTTGAGGAGGAGGGAAAGAGGAGGAGAGGCGGACGGGGTTTTATTTCCTTTTAAATAAGGTTTTCCGCTGTCGACTTGGATGTGTCATTCGAATCTTTCCTCAGTTTCGGCGTTTAGGGTTTTTCTTTTTTGTTGTATCGGCCATCTTTTTTTTGAACCATGACGTCAGAATTGCTTCGCTTTTTTTCCTTTTTCCTTCCTCTTCTTTTTGCTTCCTTTATACTCCCTCATCTTGTTGCTGTGGGCTCTTTTCTCCTCCTCGAACCACGCTTTACCCGTATTTCAACCTGAAATCCCTGTCGCTCCAGTTTATTCTTCATCCTGTCACGTTGTTTAAGGTCTTGCTGCGTGGTTCTCATTTCCTCAAAATCTTTTTCTGTCTCGAGGAATCATGCTGGTTGTGTCTTTTCCTTCGGGAAGTACTTGAAGATCCTATTTGTCAGTCAGAAAGTTATCCTTGTCTTCGTCAGATCGTGTATGACTCATCACTATGCCTTTTTCTATTTTTAGGCTCTGCTAACTACCACTTGTCTCCAAGTACTAGACACCTTGTAGTTGGTCTAGTTGTGAGGAGGATTTTGACTGGGGAACAGACCAGTATCTTAGTCCCAGGAGCGGATACAGAAGCTGAGAGTGATTTTGGGTTGGACTATTAGTGGAGAGGTAGAGAAAGTGTATAGGAAGTGAGGAGAGGAAGGAGAGGGGTTAGGGTCAGGATAGTGGGTGAGGAAGGTTTCAGGATGAAGGACAGGGAAGGAATTAGGAAAGAGGTGAAGATAGAACTACGAGAAGCGTTATTACATTTAAATCATTTCATTTACAGGTTATGAATGAATATTGCGCACTCGCCAACAAAACTCATTTCATTAATAATGCACACTCACGCAAAGAAATCAACAAGAAATAAGACATCTCTACGATGATGCTGAATATTTTAAGATAAAAATGGGGCTGAGAGAAGCTTTGCTACTTTTAGACTCTATATCTAAATTCTCTCATTTTTCCAAACAATCCGACACCAGGCAGCACAACATCCAAAAGTATAACACCACCAACATTATGATTCATTATGTCATTTTTCTGTATATTAAAATTATTAATACTTTCAGTTTTTATAAATGAACCAAATGTTGCACTTTCATTACTTTGTGTGTCAAATAAAAAATAAAAAATTTCCCTGCACAAAGTCAAAATGACTTTATACATTATTCCGTGAAGCAACAACAAACAAAATCTGTTCTAGACACGACATTTTTTTCTTGAAAAACAAAATGGCGGTTAAAGGGTTGGAAACAACGAAATAATATAATTCAGATTTTCTTATCAGACCGAACTTCGAAGAGCTATAAATCATTTTGGAAGACAAAACTATAAATTAATTAAACTCTTGAAATCTAATTAAAATTGTCTCAATCCGACTAATTACAATATTCGACTGTCTCTCCATATACTGTTTTAGTAACAGTCTGGTTTGTTATAGAAGTTATACTATTTTAAAATTTATTTTATGGCTGTTTAATAGGAGGAGAACATAACCAATATGGCTGATATTGTTAATATCATCATTCTTGGAGGAAACGAACCAGAAAAAATTTTTTTTTCACTTTAAACGATTTAGTGTTGAGGTAAAAGAAACCAAAAATGTATGAAACACTACCATAATCAAAGAATTCACGTCAAATTCAGCTTTTTCCCTTCTGTATATTCAATTCCGCTTAAATCTCGTTTTTTCTTTTCTTTTTCAGATTATCCGACGAAACCCTCGAGAGACTGAAAGCAATCTTTCATGATAGAGGGCCCTCTGTCTCAATTCACAAATCTACGCCAGATGAGAAGTTTTTTTATTATGTCACTCGAGTGAATGCAAAGACACATCAGACAGTACGCGGATGACTTCTAAATACAGGTATGAACATCCTCAAATTGGATATAATTATGTCACAGCTTAATTAGGTGAGTGACTTTTTGGTTGTGATGGACGAATCTGAGAAAATTTGCCCAGCTAAGGTGACTCTGTTGTTCAGGTTCGTGTCGGAACATTTTTATGAATCAAATATAAAGTTTTAAATTAGGGAGTTAGGCAATTGTTTGCTATTATTTATTAATAAATAAGAAAAATAAAAGAGAAGCCAAAAATAAATAAAAGTTAAAAGTATATTACCGAGAAGACGCAACAGTTGTCATAAATTTCCTTTAACACTCAATTATTTATATTTATATATATATATTTTTCTCTTCTTAGACTTCAAAATAAAAACAAACAAATAAATAAATAAAATATTATTGAAAAGAAAACCGACCGAGCTAGAGAAAACGTGGGAAATGAAAATCACTTCGAATCACTCAAAACAACTCACATCTACACAGAGAGAAAACAGAAAAACAAAACAGAACACCAAAAACGAAAAATTTTCCCGAACTAAATTACGAGGAAACGGATTTCCCGGATGCGTTTATCACGACAAATGCTGACTAGAAACCGTTCGCTTGTTCGCCTGTTCTAGACGCTCTCACAACCGCGACTCGTTTGCCGGGTGTCGGCAGAACCCTCCGTTGGCAGCGCTGCCATCGTTTTCTCTTTTTAACCACAAATTTTTAAGTTCAATCTTTGGTTTAGGCGCGAGGATGTTATGTGTGTATTGTACATGAGTAGTGGGTTTAGTATTATAATATTATAATAAATTTCCTTCGTTTTTTGTTTTAGAACGATAATTGGAACTGATATTTGTGAAAGGATGAATGATTATATCACCAGAAGTGGTTTGTGTTGGTGTGAAACTGAGTCATATTAATGATGATGTTGTTTAGGTTTCTTCTGCTTCATTTTTATATTTTTTAAGAGTGGTACAAGTAAGCAATAATTCATCAATCTGATAAACCACAATATATTACTCAACTGACTATCCGTCATTACCATGACAGCCGTACTGTTTTACACTCTTGCAAGGTTACAGCGCTCATCATAACTTTGTGCGCCCAATTACGCCCACTTTGTCGCTATCATATCGATAATCGCCACATCACCACCCTTACAGTGGTAACGAGACTGATTTGACCTGTTCCACACAAATCAGCGGTCTGTTATGCTAAACTCTATACAGCGTGTGGAAAATGTTGATATTGATCGGTCGCTGTTGTAAGGTTGTGACCGAGGATTTTGGTCTCCTACCTGAGGAACTGCTTGGAGTGTTCTAGAATTAGAAGACTGAAGTTGAATGAAATTGCTAGTAAAATGAGAAGTCCTGTCGTTTGCTGTCGTTGGGTTCTAATCACATATTTAAAGCACTATATCAGTCATCAACTCCTTATGAACTGTCGTCTAGACGTAAACGGGAGGGCTAAAAACTTTAGCTTTAAACAAAATTCCTGTTGGAAAACCCCAAAGGAAGATCAAATCCCATAAAGGGCAGTAATGCCGGATGATGATTTTAATATTATACATATACAGTATATATATGGGGAAGTGTGTGTGTCTTAGTGATGGCACTGCTGAACATTGATCGCTCCCAATTCAGGCAGATCTGCTCAGTATATATATGTCCCAAACTAATGAATTTAGTAATGAACACCATTCTCCAACTCAAACCTCTAAGTTTCTGTTAGCCTCTATAGTATACTTTAAAACTACCCATCCTAACCGCAGAATAGATTTAAACTCTAACCCGAGAAGAGTTTAATTGTTAGAAGTTCGACGTTCTCAAGTCTAAAATTTTGATTACTTAACAATTTTCTTGCCTAATCGTTAAAATTTTAACTTTGTTTCCTTCTTAATAGGTTTCTTCTCGTCTTCTCTTATTAACAAACTACCTCTTGTTCTTTCAATCATGTTATATATATACCGATATTCTTGTTATCCTTTTTCTCCTTTTATGACTTTTATCTATTTGCTTTTGTTTATGTGATTCGCTAATTTGATGTCATGTACCTTTTGGAGCTGAGATGTTGTACCTGATTCTGTTTTATTTTTTCTTTTCGGCCACTTCCTCAGACCACGTCGGTACACTTTCTCCTAGATTCTTCCAGTATTCCTTTATTTTCCTGCTATATTCCTGTTTCTGTTTCTATTATGTGTCTTCTTTTCGCCCATATACCTGTGGCTGGTTAGTGGATTGATTTACGTTTCTCAGCTGTGATTGTTTTATGTTTTCCTTCTCTGTGTTTAAGGTTTGTGTGTGATGGTTTCTATTTTCATTTCTTTAAAATTTGTGCAAGGATTATAGTTTATAGTGTAGCTGTAGATTTCCCTCTAAATGTAGTTGAGATGTAGAAGGATATCTATATTCCAGCTGTCAGGATTCTTTCTTCTGTCCTTTTGCTGACCCAAGAGACATAGGCATCGAGTTGTTTACATTCATCTTATGCGTCCTTGTAGTCTTCTCTTCTCTGTTTTGATCGAAAGTTGTGAGTAAGCTGTGTTATAATCCGCCTAGATTTTCATGCGTCCCTACTGGATGCTCTTCTTCTACCTCCATTATATTCGGGCAGAAGCTAACGATGCTGTTGCTAGGATGACTGCAGAATACTCTAATGTCTTTAAGATTTTACTTATGTACCACCTAAGGACTGTGTTATTGATTAATAGGGGAGTGATTGTTGAGAGTTTCAGTTTCCCTCTACATCCTGTTGTATTTAACGTTGACATTATCTCATCTTACAAGTAAAGAAGGTAAAGGACTCCATTTACTGGAGGATGTAAACTCTGTCTTTGTTGGGAAATTTTTTACTTTTCCCAATTCCCAGTGATCACGTGATCAAAGAGTTTAATATAAAACATGAATTTGATAAATTTAGAAGAAAAAAATATTTTTACCTTGATTAGGTCATTCAACTGGATTTCAAACATTAAAAGCCAGCAATTTCACAAACAAGTTTACCAAAGTTGGTTTTCTGGGAACTGTAAAATCCGCCTCCTTCTACTCCATTCCCACTCTCCTCTTTCAAATATATATACGTATATATACAAGTGGTAAAAAAAAAATTGGAAGAAGAAAACAAATCGTGATACGAAACAATATTTCGCAACGGCCCCAAAAGTAAAAGTCAACTTGAATATGTGATTAGTGTCATTTCTAAAAGTTAAATCAAAGTTTCCTCAGACAAATTATAACTTTTATTACTTGCTGAAAACAACGAGGGGAATATCCTAAAGCTCAAAATCCTCGTTCGAGTCCGGATTTTAATCGCCTCGATGGCTTTTGAAGGTGTTATGTTGGGGAAAACTTTATTCACGTGGTTACCAACTCCAAAGAAATGTCCTTTTCTCCGGCTCCCCTGTTTCGTATCTGTTAATCGATATTTTAAATCGCGTTCCTACTACCGGAATTATTATTTTAAACTTTCAGTAGCTTAGGGGATGGACGGGGGTGAGCGGAGGGAGGAATCTCTAAACCTGGTGATGTGAAATTCACGCCTTTTCCAAGGAAGGTTTGGGTTTAAATTTCTAAAGGCTAATTAACATGATCACGGGAAAGAGGAATATTATTAAAAGTGGGTTCCGGAAGGAAGGAATGTGGAAATACAAGGCCACCACCGTCAACGATTCAGAAACACCTGACATCGCGAACATCCCAACACAAAAATGTTACGTCAGAAACGAAGCAGAACACGTGAACAATAGAAAATGTCACCGGCGACTTGGAAACGGTTTCTACCTCCCGATTCTGAGACGGGCATTAAATAAGCTCATTAATGAAAGCTCCGCTCTCATAATAAACAAAATGCAAATTGGAATATGATATGCAAAAGGCAGAAGACTTTTCTTTTCGCCGGATTTTCAAATTATTGATTCCAAGTGGAACACACACACAGCACACACACACACACAAACTCCCTTCTTCTCTCTCTCTCTCTGTGCTAAGGGCAAGCCACTTCCCAATGCATATTAATTCTCCGCACGGGGATTTGAAAATCTTTCCCGCTTTCTCCTCCGCTTTCTTCCTTCGCCTCTGGTGCCCACGTTCTGTGACAGCCTTTAAATTACTTTTCATTCGAATATTACTTCATTACCTTTTTCTTTCTTCCCTTCTTCTTCTGTCCCACTCTGTCAAGCAAAATATTTTGAAAAAAGAATTCAGACTCAGAGTCTAAGGCTTGGGCTTTGCTTTAGCTAACAGTATGTTTTAACCTGTTCCAGAATACAACTACGATTCCAAACACGGGCCGACAGCCTACTTTCTCATTCCTTGAAAAGCAAACAGCGTCACCTCATTTTTCAAACTACGAAAAATTGGAAAAGATCTAAAGACGCCTCGTGGGAGAGATGTTTCAGACATTATTACCACAAAATGAGATTCGTGAAAGAATCGATCAATCAATCAATCAATTTTGACTCTTAGATTTCCAGTTTAACTTTCTTTCCCTTTTTTGCCTTTTTCCAGCTCCGGGATTTTGTTTGAAATTTTCTTCTTTGATTTTTTTTAATTCTTCTCTTTGACTACCAAATCTTAGACAAGTTTATTTTAGGTCTAGTATTAAAGGGGTTGTTTGTGAAGAACATATTAGTGTCTTAGTTAAAGAACCAAAATTTTTGATTTGTAACTGTGTCCTTGATGATTCGTTAGTTAAGCACCGATGGATGTTGGAAAGGTATGAGTCAGGGGAATAGAAGGCTCCTACTGTTCTGTAACGTTACACAACGCTTTGGAGATATTCCTACAAAATATACTGAGAATGACTTCATTAAGAAATTAATTTAAAGATCAATCACGTGAACGTATCAAACACCACGCTCTCTAGTTACGAACTCTAATCAGATCGGTTACTGAACCTGACCTATTTTCGTGGGTCTTCCGACCTAGTTGAGTTGGAACCAATTACGACCAAACAATTTGAGTCAAGGTTTCTATGATCGTTGTTCTTGGAAAGGGAAATCTCATTTCTGATTGCTGATATTGTGTCATATTCTTAAACAATACACACGTGAGAGTTCTATTGGGTCTCATAAAATAATAGTAACTTATAAAGCCATCGAAACATTTGATCGTGATACAATGAGAGTATTGAATTGTTCCTCATCTGTAACACAGAATAATATTCCAGAAACTGGGTCAAGGACCTTGGTCATCAATAAAACTTCAATACAAGTCACAGTTGTAATAGTACATACAACATACACAGTAGTAAGCAGTCAATGAATAAGATCAGTCACATGAAGAAATAAAAAATGATGTAAGCAGTATGGAGTGTGTGACTGAGGGCTCATCACGTTGTCTTCTGACCCAAATCTAATTCCAAATCAGCTATGACTAAAAACCTATTCTTCAGCAAAAATAAGAGATAAATAAAACTTTACTCTTAGAATTGTCACAATACAAACAACAAAGTCCTTTTTTTTAATTTTAAATTAACATATTGTCTTCTACACAGAGATAGTAACTTCAAAGAAACGTCACCATTTTCCTCTTCTGAGGTTTGTCTAGTTAGAGAACTGCAAAACTCAGTGTTTGTAAAACCCTCGCTGTTCGCTGGCTGCACATAACTAACCGCAGGAAACCCTCCCTCTATAATGACCTAAACAGTTTTCTCTCAGTTTTCCCAGAGCATCCTTTATACTTAATTTAAAACATTTTTATTACAACACAAAATTTTGCAATTCAAGTTCAATGACCGTTTAAGAAAAAATTGGAATTTTCATATTATCCAAGGGTCACAACGACAAAAAAAGTTTGAATACCGATTTAACAATTTTTCTTTAAAAGCGGAAACTGAATTTTAAATTCATTGTGAAGATTAATATGACCTCACAAGAGAGAAGGAGTTGTTGAGTTTTTAAAACAGGAGTTAGCACGTGAATGGTGTAAGGGAAACCGTTCAGGCACTTTGACACTCCCCAGAGAAACTTTTTTTTGACTTGAAGCTTTGAGCTGAACGTTACTGGATTAAACTGTAACTCAATAAATCAAAAATCGGTTTTTGCAAAAGAAGCTTAAAGAAGGGTAAAGGTCGTTAAACTCTGCCTCCCTCACAATTTTCAAAAAAAATTTTAATTTTTATGCGAAAAATTAAGGTTTCATTTCAGGCAGACGCTTCTGGCTTTGACAAGTTTATGCTCATTTAATTTTTGGAAAGAGGGAGAAGTTAATTGCCTAATCTTTCGTAGATGGAAGATGGCGAACGTCAAAAAAATAAAATTTGATTCGTTAACTAAATCATAACCTAAAATGTAAAAATTTATAAAATTGAGAGCTTCCCACAGTAACTGGCTTTGGTGTGGTTTCGCCATCTTTTAAGGTTGGATGTACGCCCTGAGGGATTTGTGACTGAAAGAATTTTCGGGTGGTAGGTCTTCAAATCCGCATTTAATAAAAAAAATTTAAGGGAACCTCAAGTTTCGACAGAAATGGTTGTGAGATTATGTATTCAGTTGATAATGAATGAATGAATGAAATGATGTAATTTATTATGGGTTTAGAATTTTTGCTTTTGCTACTAATTACGTTGGTAAAGCCATTCTTTTGACTAATTACGCCACTGAAATCGATTTTTTGGAAAAATAAAAGAATTTCCTCTTTCCTTAGATGAATCGGCTACGTTGAAAGCTTCAGGTATCACCAATGAAGGAAGGTCCACTCGTTTCTACCGCTGAAGACATCTTCAACTTTCAACATCTGGCTGAGGTGAGAGTGATTTTGCTATCCGTCCAAAAGTTTGAGTTAAGTGGTGCAATTCCCAACAGAAAAACGTCTAACGTTCTATCATCAGTGAAAACTGAGTCTTTTAATAGGATCCGGTGTTTGTTAATAAGCAACTTTAGGAAATATAATTATGTTAAGCAAAATGTTTAAATAAGTCCAGGGTTATGAAATTTTGTATAACAACAAAGCATAGCACCGTATAAATTTATACCTGTTCACGGGTGAATTTGATAAATGTGAGGATACGAAGAGTGGACGTAAATTGAGTTGTTAGATTTGCAAATATACTGTAAGTTACTTTGTTAGGTTAATGTAAAGTGTGCATCATGGTGTATAGTACATCTAAGTTTCCTATTTTTATACTCAGTTAAGTGTTTGTACGATTAGTACTCCTTTAGGATCAGTAGAATTATGACAATAAGGAAACCTAGTGGCGTGATTTTCTTGTAACTCATAGCGGGAGGTCTGTGGTGTAGTGGTTAAGTGCCTGACTAAGAAGTTATAGTCGCGAGTTCAAATCCTCCTCCCGTATACTGTTACACCCAAAAAGGATAAAAACGGGGTAAACTCAACAGTTTCTTTGTAACTTATAAGATATAAATAATTAATACACAGCCCGACATGATTATGACAACTAATTATACATTAAACCAAAATGGCTGTTTATCCTTATAAATCCTCTATAAATACTCTACAAAGATGTTACGACATAATTATAAGTGAGAGTAGGGTCTCAAGTAATAAAAGGGACTAGCAGCTAGGCGCTAGCACTGTTGAAAATCGAACTTTTGTTTCTTATACAGTCTCTTAAGTCAATGCTGTTAACCTTAACATTAAAACATCAGAAAATTTTTCTATATTATATTTAATATTTAGACAACTCTTATTTTTTAGTTTTTTAAAGAACCTGCTAATAAATTGTGTGAAAACTAGGCTTTCCTAACAGCGCCTGAATTACCTCTAGTTACATTACAAAAGGTCAAAAGTTACTTAATCAAGATGGAAGCAACAGTTCTTCTGACTAAAAGCTTAATTGATAAACAAATTATTTTTAATTTAATTTTTTTTGAACAAATTCATTATTATTACTTCCTAACAAACTCAAAGTCGAGTTGAAGAATCCAAACAAAAGTCAGGTTACGCTCTTGAGTTTCTTTATTCCTTTCAAAACGGGAAACCGTTCCCCAGCTTGAAAAACCTGTAAATTGCTCTTGCAACCGAAAGGAGTTAAAAAGCCCTGAAAATTTTCTTTGTGTCGCCTCTAAAAATAGCAAAAGATATTAAAAATCCTTTGAAGTGAACGAAGAGGAAGGAAAAAAAAGGATCAAAAGAGAAGGAGGTCTTTAGATGATGGAAGAAAAGGAGTTAGAGAGGAGGATGAGGGTAACGAAATTAAAAAGAAAAACAAAAACAAACAGTTCTTGATTAGAAGGGCGAGTAATCGAAAGCTCAAAGTATAGCAAAGGAGACAAATTTTTTTTTTAATTTTTAGTTTTATCTTGGAAATGATAAATGGTTGTTTCACAAGAAAAACACAATTTTCTCTTTCCTTCGCTTCTCTGACCCCCGCCTCCATCTCCTTCCCTTTTTTATCTTCGTTACCCCGGAAAAGGCTTCTTAGTTTTTTGACGGATGAAAAGGTTTTCGGTTACAATTTTAAGACGGAAAGAAAATATATATTTCGCGCCTGGACGTTATGTAAGCACATTAATTTCCCTTTTTTTAATTAGGAGTTTATAGGAAGTCTCTTCTTTCCTCTCCTTCCGTTTTCCTTTCTCCTCCTTTCATTGTCGTCTCTTGTTTCCGGTGTAATGAAATATTTTCCTTGAATTTTAAAATAAACTGAAAGTTGAAAGTCCCATATTTGAAGGAAAGTTTCTTTTTTTCCTTTCGCTTCTGATGTGTGTTGCCTTTCTCATTTTGCTTGATCTACTGATGAGGGTATGCTGGTTTTGGATCAACCGTAATTTAATGGAAACGTGCCAGTATAACTCCAGAACTGGTCAACTGATTTCGATTAAATTTGGTTTACATGTTACGTATAGTTAGTTAGAGTGTATAAACTCGTGTAGTGGTTTAAGTGCCAGACTAAGAAGTTATAGTCACGAGTTCAAATCCTCCTCCTGTTGTACCTAAAAAGGGTGAAAACGGGCTCAAAACTCAACTATAAACTATAACTTTTGTAGAAGCTTTTCTTCTTTCTTGCTTATAATTAGGTTTAGAAGGATCGGTTTGACTAGGTTGTTTAAATTTTTGTTGATATCAAAAAAACTTTGCACTGCGCCCTTACCATTTTGTTGGTGGATAGTTTTCACTTCGCTGCATCTCATAAAGTCTATTCTAAAGCAATATGAGGTCGTTCAGCATTAAATCTGTAAATCTCTTTGAGACCTTCATTCATTTGACTACTTAACCAATTCGATCATTCACAATTTAATCTGATAGTGACTATAAATAAATACGTGTGCAGAATTTATGAAATATATACGGGGACAAAGGTGCGAAGTGAGTAACATATGTTAGGGGTATAAACATTACTTAGGTTTTACAGGATATGGTTCACAAGAACTAACAACTGACACAATCCGCCGTTACTACAACAACTATTCATACAACCCAAAGCTCTTTGGTATTTGTTTAGTGACTTCAGCTAGAGCTCTTCAACTGTCGCTAAAACTTATGGAGTGGTTACAGATATAATTATTGATGACTGTCATGTGAGATTCAAAAAAGTGACAGAATTTTAATATACTTTCGATATAAAACTTTAAGACTGCTTATAGCATAGGTGGGGAACCTGCGGCCTCCGCGAGGTTCTTCGTGGTTCTAATAATTTCACAAAATTCACATTCTTAGGTCAATCAGCTTATGCGGCCTATCACATTGCTGCCTAATTTTAATGTGGCCTCTAATGGTAAAAAGGTTCCCCACCTCTGGCTTATAGTCTTTTGAAATCATTTCAGGTTCGAGCTTTTATTCTCCCTCCCCGTTTGTAGGACTTATTTCTTGGCTCAAAAAGGGAGAAGGAAAGGACAAAACGAATCAAAAGTGAACGATATCAGGACAGCTACACTAAGAAATGAAAACCAAAACAGTAGAACCAACACAAAAAAGGGCAAAAACTAGAAATAAAAATTCTAGAAACTTTTCCCTTTCTTTTTTTTGAAGCGAACGGTCACGTTCTCAAAATAAAACGTTCCAAGTAAAGTTTACAGAAAGCTGTTAATAAATCCATCGACGAATTTCCCAGTCTTTCTTAAGACAAAACGAGTCTTGGATGGCTTAAAACCTTTTTTCTTATTGTTCTAAAATTAAAAAAAAAATCCAAAGAGATCAAAAATTAAATTATAAATTTTTTACGCCGTAGAAAATGTCTGAAAATAAAATTTTAATTATATTCAAAAAATCAGAATGGTACATGAGAAACGGGAATCGATAATGCAAAAGGCAGGAACGAATTCGAAATGTTAATTTCCTCGTGGAACAAAAAGAAGATATTGATTCCCTCATCTCCAAGAACCATAGAAGAGATTATGGGCTCGAAAGTGTCAGCATTCCAAACGCAAAAGTCAATTAAATGACACAAGATTGTCTAAAATTATCAGACTAGAACAATTAATAATGGAAAACCGGAAATTGAGCTTTCTTACGATTTCTTTTTCATTTAGGCAAAAGCCTACCACGCTTTCAATAAAATTTTCAAAATGAGTTTCCAAGTTTCTTTTCCGATTTTCCAATTTTTTGAGCCTCGAAATTAACTTTTAAAAATTTTTAGATGACCCGTTTCTCATTTATATTGCAATTAAGTGAGGATGTCTTTTTGGGATTGTTTTTAGACGAGTTATAAGACTAATTGATTAGTTTAAAGTTTAGCAACGCCAGGTTTTGGGTTGATAATATAAACAGATGAGCGTATAGTGTTTAGAATCAGTCTTTGGAGGAAGTGTGCGGTACTTATGAAATGAACAGGAGTCCGCTCAAAAAACAACTCAAAGCAAAACCTGAGATTTATGAGGAGAAAATATGTCCCAGGAATTTTTTTTTAATTAAGAAAAGAGACGAAATGTGCAATATTTATGAAACGAATAGGACGACAGAATATATATTAGAGAAAGCTCAAACCACACTCGAGCTTTCTTGCCATTTCCTTCGGTTATGTAAAACCTAAAATTTTATTCTGATTTTATTACCTGTAGGAATACAATTCAATGTCGTCCAGCAACAGTACAAACACACAACCTCAATGACATTAAAAATTGCTGTTGAAGCGAGAAGTAGAAAGCTTTCGAAATCAAACAAAACATTTCCATAATTCAGAAGTTGCAATTAAAACGTGGCCGTTTGACACCTAAAACAGATGAAAAACAAGCTAATAACAAAAGGAATCACGTGTCAAATCAATTAAAAATTTAAATTTTGATTTAAGCAATTTTAATCCGGGTTTCCGCTCTCCTCCCACCAACCACTCCCACCTTCTCCCGGAGCCGAGGAAAAAGTCAACGGGAAATGACTTGAATAAAACGGGAAACAATCGAAAGCAATGATGATAACCCCGTTATTGTTGACATTAAATCATACTAACCGTCAACCGTATCAAAGAAAATTTATATTTAATTTCGCTGGGCTTGAGGGGATGATGGAGGAGGTGGGTGAAAGGGGTGGAAAAATCATTTCTGTGGAATTAGCAGTGGAACATGAAAAATAATCGGAAAAGGAATTTTTATGCATGTCAGTTATGTAAGCAATTAGTAGCGTGATTCGAGGAATATTAGAAAAAATGTTAACACAACAACATATCCCTCCCTAACGCCCTCTCTCTCTCTCTTTCGTTCTAGACACGTGTCATGTTGGATTTGAATGAAATTAGATTCTGTTAACGAATTTCAGGTGCTTGGGAGAGGTAACGAGTTACCGGTGTGAAATGAAAGGAAGAGAAGAGGAGGAAGAGGATCGGACCTCGTTCGGTGAAGTGTACACTTTTAATTCCATCACCTTTCACAGAGAGAAAGAGAGAGAGAGAGGAAGAGGAAGAGAGAGAGATAGGGTGCACGTCATAATTAAGTTGATAAGTTTCTTTATGGGAATCACGTATCGAAGAATTAAACGAGTTGAACTTGTGTTGCGGGACGATGAAAGATGAGAGAGAGAGAGAGAGAGAGTGGAAGAAGGAAAAAGGTACCGAGGAAGAGACAAAGCATCTTAAGAATGGGATACATTATTGCGTGCTTTCAGTTAAATGAAAAAGCTTTTCACATTTTGAAAGACTTTTCCTCCACTCGGCCCAGAGTTCGGGATTAGTTTTCACTAGGATTCTTATCGTCTGCTTGTAATTCTTCCCTGAAATTCTTCAGATACATAACAAGAGAATCTTCTTGAGTAACAAGCTCTTTTCTAATTCCTCCCTTTCAAATTTCATCCCTAGGGGGTTGGATTTTGATTGAAAGGGGTTGTTTCAAAGGGTCAACTTTTCTTTTTAATCAACCGTAATATTGTTCCTGCTATGCGGACGACGAAAGAGCTGTGGTCTTTCCCTTTGAGGTTTCAGGCATCATGTCGGGGAAAAACCGCGGATGCGGAAACTGAATGCGTTCCCTGTCACCGAAAGGATATTTCTTTTACGAATGTCATCTCTCATCCTATTCATAACATATACACAAAACCTCTCACGATGATCCTGAAAGCGATAAAAATGCTTTTTTTATGAGATTAACTCTACGCTGTTGTGTTTCCGCTGTATTTTTTTTTAAGTCTCCTTCTGCTTTATTAGATTATGTTTAAGCCTAACTTCAACTGTACGCTTTGACAATATCAGGACAAAATAAAAACTTTCCTTTGACAAAAAGAACTCGTTTTATTTATTTATTATTAAAAGCTTTCACTTTTAATAAAACTAATTTTCCCTGCCGGGTCATGACACCAGCCACCTTCCTTCGATTGTCATTATCGATTACTCTCACTCTCTCATTTTAATCAGCCTTAGGTGAAAGAGGGAGACGCTGGCTGAAAGAAAGGAAAATAAAAAGTTTTTAAATAAAATTGTGAGAAAGTTAAGCAATTAGGAACAAAGAAGGAAAAAGTTAAAAGAGAGAGAGAGAGGCTGAAGAAAGAGAAATTCCCTTGCTTATCGTGACAAGTTTTAGTTTTCGGTATGCAATCACTTAGTCAGTTGTTATTCAGCAGAGGGCTTGGGTCCGGTTTTTGAAATTTATGTTTCAAAATATTACCGTCGTACAGTAGACACACAAGGCCTAAAGTAAAATCTTACAAACGATTTTCGAAACGGACTGGATGTTTGTTTCCCTTGGGTACTTTCAATTTAAAGCCCTAAAAGTGGTCAGAATATTCCGATAAACAATTTAAGTTCCATTTATTTGAGTAAAGCTGACTTAAGAAATTCGTAATTAAGGGTTACGTTGCCTCGGGTTTTTGTTTTGAATGTCAGCCATTTCTCTTTTTTTCCCTTTTCTTTCCTTTTTCTTGTTTTTGTCGGAAAAAGGAAATCGGGTTCGGGAGAATATAAGACAATTTAGATCTCCCACATGGGATTCCAATTTCTTAAGAATGTCGTAAATACGTTTAACCTTTTTTTGTTCTGAAACCTTTTCGTTTACAGTTAGCTCTTCTTTAGTGATGCTTAATTTTTTTAGTGAGAGTGAAATGACTGAAAAATATAAAAAGAGAATTTGGGAGGTAATCGTGATAATGGCGTTCAGTTCTGTTTGAAGAGACTGGGAGTAAAGAAAAATGTGACAGTTTTTCAGCAAAACTTTTAAGGTAGAAAATAGGAACTAGATTTAAGTGAGGTTGAGTTGTTGACTACCAAAAGGTACTCCACTAATTTATTGGTCTGTTCTGCAGGTAAACTACCTTCCTTAAGGTTTGCATCGTCGTAGATAAGGTGTCATTCTGACTAGAGCGACAGTCTGTTGTTTGAAGTCAGGGTCGGTAGTTGATGTTTGACGAATAAAGTTTGTGGAATTGGTCTTATCATCATGATCATGTGCCGTCGAAGGTTTGCAATCAACAGGGCTATGGCGACCTTGGATGCTGCAGCTCAGAGTAGGGCGGCGGATGTCATGCCGAACCATCGTTTTAGGTTCTTGAGCCACGAAGTTTTCCGTCTTCCGGGGAGTCGCTTTCCCTTTATGGTGAGCTGGAGTAGTTTGGATTTGTTATTTCGCAGTATGTGTCCGAAGTATTGCAGTTTTCGGCGCTTAACTTCGTACAGTAACTCTTCTCTTTGCCCATACGGGTTAGCACTTCCACGTTAGTCATTCATCTCGTCCAGACTATTCTAAACATGAATTGGTCTTAAGATACTAAAATTAGGTTTATGATGATGTTAAAGTCTTTACGGCTATAGGTTTACTACTACCACCATCCTTCAGACTGCTCTTCCAGTCGTATCATTTTATCTCATCCCTGAGGTTGAGACACTGGTCTGCTCCAAAGCCCCTTTAGTCAGACCAACTACTGTCTTGCTTAGAGACAGATTGCTGTCGGCATGGAGATAAATAGATTTACTACACTATGTATGGAGGTGTGAGGAGACATATTGTTAGAAAATTATATAAAAGTTGGGCCAAGGTGCTAAATTATTAGACTCCAAACTTAGGCTTTCAACAAAGAGGCCATCGATAGGGTAGGTGGGTGGACGACCTAAAAAATTTTCCTTGTAACTCTTGCATTTGATCTGAGGTTATACCTGTTGGATGGATAGAGACGAAACTGAGTAGTTTTCACTTTTTAGATGTGCTGCCATTACTGCCTCAAAGAATTGAATCGTTTATTTTGGAAGTGCGTCAAACCCATTTTTAATAAAACAAGGAGATAACGGTAGTTCTAGTTAAAACTTATAACAACAAAAAGAAAATTTACGTTCTACTAATTAGTACTTGAGAGATGGAAATTTGGCTCTTAAGACATGTCTACTTTGAAATCCCTGAACATCTGACAATAACAAAATATTAATCTGCTCCATTATCAGCGGAGTCTTTATTTCATTAATAATGCACACCTTCACGGAAATTCATTTGATAAATAAATTATTCGAGTCACACAACCGAGCTGCCATCCACTGAGGATGGAAGGAAGGTAAAAAATTAAAAATGAAAATTTCCAGGAAAGAGGAAACGAAAATTGGGCCAAACGAGAGAAAGAAAAAAACAAGCAATTAGCTAGATAATTATTAATTAATTTTAATTTTAAAAATATTAATTAAAAAATTTGTTGATGTTTTTAATTGTTACAAGAAAGTTAAGAAGAGAAATCAATTCACTTCCGTAATTAAAGTTGAGTCGTGACTGGAACAAGAGTAATTACATCATCTCAGCTAAAGAAGGAAAAGAAAGAAAAACTGGAAACTCGTTTTATGGACAATCTTGATCGGTTTACATATGTTTGTGTTGTATTTTATGAAATTTGGTTGTCGTTATTAATATTACAAGTCTTAAGGCGATCCTCTGGATCGTTTTGTTTAAGTAAAAATAGAAGACAATACAAAACTTTGAATAGATTGAAAATGTAGACTAATTACAAGATAAAAGCCTCATCGGGTTTAATTAATTAACTAGGGATTTGGTGGAAGAAGAGTAGACTTTGCGGAAGGTCCTTTTTAAATGGTGATTAATTATTTGGAGACCCACATAATCGACAAACAGGAAGAGGGTTAAGGTTGGCGAGTTATGAAAGCCGGAAGATGGATTCAACTTGGATAAACTCTTCGGATTAATTGACACAAAACCCGTTCCAAAATCCGACTCCTCTTACGTCTCAGACTCTTTCGAATTGGATAAAAAATAAATGGCGGTATAAAACAAACGAAGATACAAAATTAAAATGAGTCATCCACCCCCCAACCCCATCATAAGCTCCAGCAGAAAAAATGATGCGTAAGGTTTACAGCAGTAGCAGCAACGGTGGTAGCTTTCGATTCTGGAGACGACATGGAGAAAATTAGGGGAACGTAGAGATTTATTGACAAAAAATGGGGTCTCAGACACGAAAAGTTTGGAAACAGATGGCCGAACTAATGGAAACTTAATACGAAAACTCAAAAAATTGAAAATGCAGTGCGATGTTGTCCTTCTTCGGAAAATTTCGTTGGAATTTTCTTTTCTTTTTGGTTTTCCGGCGAGGTTTCGTGATTGAACAGATCAGCGCGTGTCCTTGAAACGAATGGAATTTATGTGAGAAGTCTGACCTAGAATGTAGTGACATTGAGCTGTGGGATTTTAAATAAATTCCCACGAGTGTGACGTTTTGTTCCGGTAATGACACATGAGAAGAGGGTACGAAACTTTTTTTTGAGTTTTTGGGTTTTGTTATTTATTAAATACAGACAGTAAGTCAGACAGTCTGATATACAATACAGTCTGTTGACAACAACTAAACTTAAAACAAATTTGTTTGAGACCGGGCACCACGACCGACCTTTCACACTCACAAAATCGCAGGCTACCTTCCACGACAGACGACGATTCACGACCAACTATATAGACTCCAACTTGTTCGGGTCGGTTCGACCAACTCACTCTGAGCTATTCAACGACTTAAACATAACTAACTGCAGAATCTAAAAATGTGACAGCAAAACCAAGATGTGCGATCGTCTTTTGTTTTACTGTCGCATACCACAACCGGTGAGAAGAATTCAAGCGAATATTCGTGATTCGCGACAGTAGGCCTACACTTGAGAAACTCAAAAATTTTCCTTTAAGGGGATTCATGTTTGTTTCAGATTATAAGAACCAAATTAAGACAGTTCTGTAGATCGCATGTCACTTTTTGAGAGGCGGGGAGGAGGGGGTTGGAAGGAGCTTTTCATTTTTTCCCTCATAAATTTAAACGATTCCAAAAATTTTCAAAATCAAAAGCTAACAAATCATTCGCTATCAGAATCCTGTTTTGTGTCAGCAACAATCTCTCCTTCTGGGTTTTGGAATTAATTCCCCGAAAATCCCCCTCCCTCGGGGTAAAAGCTCATACTTAAGTCTACGTCCTGAGAATTCTCACTTGCACGTTTTCGGAAATGACAGTTTCCCGGATCAAGAGATCCAAACGAATGAATATTTGACCCAAAACTTGACCTCCTGTCGCAAAAATTTATATGAAAATCATTCGAATGAAAAGGAAAAACGCGTGGGCCGCTCTGAAAACTCGGAAAATTTATACAAATTTCTCCACCCACCCCTCCTCTCCCTAAGAAACACAAAGGAAATTTTCTTCTGCTCTAAGCGAATTCACTTCTCTTCTTTTCTTCGTCTCGACATTTTTGTTTTCTCCATTTCGATTTAACTACTAGATAAGTTTATCTTCGTATTGTCTCCTTTGATTAGCTCTCGGCTTATTTTTCTAATTCCACGGAAGGAAGTTTAATTTAAGATTTGGAAACAAAGTCCGAAGTTTTCTGTCGGTGCTAACGAGAAACCGGTCTCTGGAAAACTTCAACGCGTTCTAAAACACCAGGCTAGATTTTGTGTGCCAAATGGTATGAGCTCTGAAGTTATGCGAATTATCTGGAGAGAATATATTCAGTCTTGTTTTACGCGTTTAAAAAAATTAGGGGCGTATTTAAACGAATTCTGATGTATTTAACGTGACTTTGTTTCAGAAGTAATGCACACATTCATTACGAATTCATTTCAAAAATATTGCACACTTATGTGTATAATTTCTAATAATAATTTGTGAATTTGGTATAATGAATTCAATTCATAAATAATGCACATCGTTTATAATATCATAAAAGTTATTAGGATTTACAGTATATCGGACTTATTAATATCTAATCACAGTTAGGTCTTGTTTTACGCGGGTTTTTGGGGGAAGGCTAAGCTTTGACAAAACCAAAACCCAAATCTGTTTTTAAAATGTGAACTCAAGTCCTTTTTAACGCGATTCCTGGCTTTTCATATCACATTTTGTAATCTCTTAATCCTTAGCGCCCAATATTTAGTCATAAATGTGTATTAATTTTGAATTTGAATAAAATGACGTCACAAACCGCCTTTTTCCGAACGTTTTTCCTTGTTCAAGGAGATAGGGGTTTGAAAGTTTAAAAGTTAGAGTGGGGGTAAAAGTGTTAAAATACAAATTCTCGAGCGTCAGATATGATCTGCAAAAAGCTGAAAACTACAGACCCAGTTATCATAAAAAATTTCCGTCACACGGAATGTTCAGAGAAAACGGAAGGAAAACCTATGTGAGGAAGAAGAGGCGGGAGGGGGTGGTGGGTTTGTTTGCAGAAAATTACAATTCACCCCCGACCTGGTACTTAAATTATAGATCTGAGTTTGATATGAGTTTTTCTCAGGACAGACCGTCTATATTTGTAGGCACGCGATTACTTTATTTTTGCCTGGGATTAAACCTCTAAATACAGAAAGATTGGGAAATGAAACGCGCCTATCTAGGAAATAAAAAGAAAAAATTATCCTAATTATGCGGGCGAAATCGATGGCTTCGTCTTGAATGATTTCCCCGCTTTTCACAATCCCGAGGATTTGGCTATACGTTGAACAAGTACTATTAATCAATCCTCGTGTGTGCTTTATCAGCGATTTTCAGCCAAAAGGAAACTCTTCTCCGGAAATAAATTTCCCTATGAAATGGACACGTGCTGGAAAATTTTTATTTTTTCAACAAATTACACTTGCGGACATTTATATGCAACACGTAAAGGGGGCATTTTGGCGTTCGTGGCGGCGCAATTAAAATAGTAATTAATCAAGGGCCTAATATTTCTGTGGTATGGCAGAGACAGATTCAACATGTTCCATCCGGAAGGAAGTTGGGGATTTTGGAAAAGGTGAATGGAGGTTTACCGTAAATATTTTAGTCATATGAGTTTTAATCCCGTTTTTCACCCTTGGGTATAACAGGATGAGGTAGAGGATTTGAACTCACGACGATAACTTCCATGGTCAGGTGGAACACCACACATCTCCCACAGTTCACAGTGAATATTAACACCATCATTCTGTTAATATTTGTTCGCCTTTTTGAAAATTGCGACGAGAGCTTTTGAAATCGCTGACACTGGTCCACTTATAACACACATAAAATATGAATCCGCGAGAAATGGGAACACATCCACACACACACAGGATTGTTTACCAAAGTTTGAGCACCCGCTATGAAATGAGGAACTCATTCTCCTCCTCTCTCTATAAAGAGATTTTGAATATTCTCGAGCCATTTTGAGAGAATCATTCGGGCTTGGGGCCAACGTCCTGGAAAATTAGGTAGAAGGAGTTTGAATCCATCAGGAAAGTTCTCCTGTTTTATTCGAAAACTTTTGGGGTAGTTTAATATAGTTTCTGCCGCGCGCAAAACCTCTTCTTTCTTATGTTATCAAAAAATGGGAGAGAGACGTGGAATTTTTCACCTGAGCTTTTAACTGGGCTTTCCAAGTTGGAATCTGAAACTATTAATATAAAAGCTCTTCATTTATCTGTAAAAGATGTGTTGATGTGTGGTGTTGGATGAGGTTAGCATTTGTCACGAGACCTGTAGTCGGTGAAAGATTGGAGGTTTGTGACGTTTTCTTTCGAATAATTTGTTCGAAAGCTTCGAATTCGATTTCAATTTTTTGCACTTTTCAGTTTCTGTATGAACGTACAACAAACAATTTATAAAAAATTGATGAAGTTATACTCAAAAACGGCAAAATGCCTTTCAACGAATACAATTTTCTGCTTCCTTTGGGTTTTTCCGGTTCTTGGTTATTTGTTTACTTCTAATCTGCGATTGTTTAAACGTTTTTCTTTACTCAAACTGTTTTACAGTTTTCTGTCTATAAAGCAAAGTGCACTTTCAATAAATAACACACACGTAGACTAAATATATAAACACATAACTATTACCAAGGATGGCCCAAATAAATGACACCGAATTTCTCTGATAAACTGCGAAATATTACTACACAACGAAGCACCAGACTCTATGGCAAGTAACACAAATACTGTTCTACCTTCTGTTCTGTCTACACTGTTCAAACTTGGTTCGCCCATTTGCAAATATCAAAGAAAGCCCTCCCAGGCTCAGGACCTTGGTAGTAAGGCTCAGTATAAGGTAGCTGACTCAGTACATATTCTAACCCATATAACAACATTAGAAGAGATGAAAGTGTGCTGAACCGAGTTCTAAAAAGCCCACAGGGAGAAATCTGGGACTTCACGAGATAAAACGAATACAGTGGAACCTCTCATAACGAGTGCAACGAAATTCGCATAATGAGCAACAAAAATTGTAAAAAAGTGTCTCATAACGAGTAGTGCTTCGCATACCGAGCAATTTTTGGCATATGGAGCGTCATGTACATGAGGAATCCCCCGACAGGTAGAGAAAAAGATGTCCGAACTCCAAACCAGGACAGATTCAAAGTTAAATCTTTCTCTGCCTGTCTTATTTGGTTCACTATCACCCAAAATGCTTTCACTTCCACTTTCAATCATTTTCACATTCATAACTTCCATCTCAGATTCTGTTCACACTTTTTCGAGTGTTTCGCATTACGCGTAAAACTCCCATTATGAGAGGTTCCACTGTATATAACAACTTCCTCACAAATTTCAGCATAAACTCATGCAAATAAGAAAGAAAGACTCTAAAGTGAGAATAAGTTGAAGCAGCGTGGTTCATAAATCAAGTTGGCGGTTGAAAATAACTAGCTAGAATAGCAAAAAGGATAAACTAACCAAAAAAACACTTCTAACTCGAGCAAAAAACGGGTCACAGCTAAGGAAACCAGAAAGTTACGTCAAAAGATGTGTCTCTAAGCTTGTAGAAGTCCAAAACTAAAGGAGAAACAGGGTAGTTCATGGATGACCGAAAACAAAAAAAAAAATGCGGTAAAAACTTTCGTGTCGGATTTTGTATTCGCTTTTTTTACAAAATCAAAATCAATACTTACAAAAATAGAATGGTAACGTCGACGTGATTATTGTTTAAATCATTCGGGAGATTGGTTTATGTAACCTCACCAGCAATTATGTAAATAAATCCGACTTCATAAAAAAAAGTAATGAAAGAGGGAGGAAAACAAAAGAGGCGGGAAGCCAACTGTTGTTCACATCAACCACTAATTCGCCATTTTGAATCCTTCTTCTTTCATAAACCTGTCTCCTCTTTTTATTTGACTAAGAGAAAAGCCATCCGGAAGTAAACCGGGAGGAAATTACAAGATTCAGCAACAAAAAAGTGAGACGAGAATAAATTTCACTTAAATTCAACCCCGTTTCCAAGGTCTCTACGCCGCCTCTTCTCGGTCATTCCCTTTCGTTATTTCATTATTTTGGTCTCTTATTCACTATGGGCCCCGGAAAATCTCCCCGAAGGTTTCACCACCCTCGCGCCTTTCACGACTGTTCCTTTGAACCCTTAAATTTTTCTTATTTATCATATTACGAGGAAGAGCTTTATCTCTTTTAGTTTTTTGAAGGAGAGGAACTGTGATGTGCTGACTTTGAAAGAAGGAGATGGAAGAGAGGTGTAAGGAGAGTCAGCATTTTGCCTTTTTTTATTTACCCTTATTCAAATCTTATGGAAATTTGTTGAGGGTTCATTAGCCGGGTACTTTTTCCGATTTGATGCTCTTCTATTTTGAGTCAGCTTTTGTTTATGATCTCTTAAGTCTGACGATTCGATTTTGTTGGCTTTGTACCTCTTTTTATTTTTAATTTCTTCTATTTAGTACTTTTAGGTTAATAAGTCAACATCATTTGGGAGGAGGCGAATGGGTGAGGTCCAAAACACAACTCACCTTTGGAGTCAAGCAACTATTTGCCGAATTTCCAACTGCCGGAAACCAGAAACCATCGCATATCCAGAGTCCATTTATCATCCTGTGTCCTGCATTCGACCCCGTCAGGCGATACTATCTATCAATAGGAAATACACGTAATCCGGAGCAGACAGTCGTATCATTGCTGACCAGTGTTTAAAACAGTGATGGGCAAAGTTTGGCCCGGAAAAGTACCTAATCCGAGGGTTTATCGTCATGGATAGTATTAATATATGGCCCGCTACAATTACGTTTTGACAGTCGAGAAATTTAAAGTGAATTTCACTTAGTAGAATATAAAATGCATAGTCTGCAGAAGAAACTATACTACCCGCGTTGTTATTGTATTGCAAATTTGTGCGACCCTCCTACTTTAGTTCTTATTTTATGTACGGCCCGCCAAAAAATTGGCCCGTTGATTAAAATGATTACCCACCCCTGGTTTAAAACAAGAATATTTTGGGAAGCAGCGACACTAAACTTTCTGGTCCACATATTATTTTGTTCGTTTAGATTAGTAGTGTATTAGTTAGCATGGTGCGTGTAATACATATGAGTTGTAGTATTTGTAACTCTCCTTATGCTCAAGAGACAAAATGAGTCAATATTATAATACAATATTATAATTTTGGTAAATTGAGGCTAAGTAATAGGTTCCTAGCCAATGAAGGGCAACCTTTTACGACTTGTACTCGAAATCGATCCACCAAAAGTTATCTGCCCACTAGTTAGTGACATAATTCCAAACAAACAAAACCAACCCGCGTAAAACAAAGTCTGACTGTATATGTAAAAAGTAACACCCTAAACTCGCACTACCTAAAAATCATGTGAGTGGTCAGCAAGAAAATTACCAAATTACCTATGGCTACAACAAACTGATGACGGTTCAGTACAACGCGGTTGTGTTGGAATGATCTCATTTAACGCTGTTTCATTTTGTGAAACAATTTCAGTTGAAAAATATCCAAAAACAATGAATAATAAAAGAAAATGGTGGTTTTGATGGTGTGATTTCTCTCTCTCTCCCCATCTTTCTTCCTTTTTCTATTCTTCTCCGTTTTGTTAATAAGATTCCTCTCTCTTATTGGATTCTTCTAACGTGAGACAAGAGCGGAGGAAAGGTTCTTACGAAACTTTTTATTTTTTACTTTGCGACAGGAGAAAGGGGCAACAGGGAAGAGGGAAGGATGCGACGTCGGAAAACAATTATTCCCTCGTTCTTATTCAAATTTGTGCCGCGCTAATAGGATGATAAAGACAAAGTTTGAGTTTATGAAACAGCAATGAAAGACACCTGACTTGAGTGACGATTTCACCGCGTAGACGTCCGCCTCATGTTTACTTAACCAAATTTCTAACTTGTACGTGAGATTCATCAACTTGACACGCGGTTTCCTCCTCGTCCGACGGTTTCTCCAACGAAAGTGATTCATCATGAGTGACGAGGTGAGATAAAACCTTTCCGAACGGTTTTGCGACGATCAAACAGCGAACGATTATGTAACCAGGATGGTGGTGATGTGTTTTGCTAACTGGAGGAGACAGTCAAACGATTTTGAAAATTCATTTTGCGTCTTTTACTTACCCGACAGACGTACACATTCAAAGCTGAACTTTTCTATCATCATCCCATGACCCCAATTTCCTCTCGCCAGTTCTCCTCCTCCAACTCGAGTTCTTCGTAGAACTGGATGAAATTTATTCAACAGGGTTTAACAAAGACTGATAACAGCCGAGGAAATTAATTTCAGCTTTTGAAAATTTTCACATTTTAACAACTCTAATGTAATTACGCTTCGTTAAAATCAAAATGTCCGCGTAAACAAGTTAAAGAGCTTGCATGTTAATGTCCAGACCTCTTTATCCAGAAAAGCTGTTCCCTCCAAAAAAGTGATGCTGGATCTTTTTCCAAATAAATTCTTCTCTCTAACGACCTGTCTGTCCGCTCTGATAATTAAAAAAAAAATTATTTCATATTTATAATGTGTATAACAAGCATATGATCACAAGTTCTTCTCTCATTTATACACGTTAATTATGGTGAAATTGGAAACGTGATTCATATTATTATGTCACCTTCTGTTTTCATTCTTTCGCGTAAAAAGAGACCGAGTTGTACATTTATTTAAAATTAAAATTAGTTTTGAGGATTACTTCAGCAAATTTTTATACTGAACATTGTCCTCCTCGAATTTTGCAAAACAAACTTAAGACATACTAATAGAGACCTAAGAGAAACACTAAACCACATCCTAATAGAGTGGCTTACCTTCTTTCGTTCGAAAGTCAGGGACATCTCTTTCCCTCCTTTCATTATATTATTTTCTATTTTCACTATCTTTCGCGTAAAAAGAGACCTGATTCTACGTTTATTTATTGAAGTTTATGTGAGTTTTACTAAATTAACTAAGCGAATGGAATGAAATTTGCATTTTTTGTGATCCAGTCAAATAATTTGACCAACCCACTGCCATAGTTGATTAATGTGTTTAACATCTTTCGAGACTTAAAATATAATTTCTAATATAAATCTGGGGGTCATTTTAATATAGATATTGTCTACATCAAGTGTTGCCAACTTCTCTAAATATTAGATCTACTTTATGTCTTTAAAAATTGTGTTGACATAAGTGGGTTCAAAGCGGGAAGTAGGAGTAGTATTGTAGAATGCATACTATTCTTATATACTCAGTATAAGGTGCATTCCAGGGAGGTATGGGTAGATAAGAAAAATATATGTTCAAGACTTGTTTTGTCGGTGATTGACCAAAATTGGCCTCACGATCGATTTGTTGGTCACCTCTGGTCTACATATCTTTAAACTCTTGGTACTCAAACTGCGGCCCACGCTCTACTGAGTGGCCCAGTGGCCCAGTGGAAACCTCATTGTTAAGTATGAATTCTGGAAAATGTTCGGGCTTGTGGTCAGAAACTGCTAACATTACTGCCTCAACATATCTTTATGTGGCAATATACAGAAACAGACTGACAGATGTACATACAGATAATGCCCTAAGAGTGGACTGTATGCGAACTTGTAAAATCTTTTTGGTAAGTCCTGTGGCCCAGTCACAATGGAAATTTGGCCCAGGGAAGAAAAAGCTTGAATACCAAGACCTTAAACTGTTTGCAAGAAATCAAACGTTTACACAGATAAACCAAAGATTATATCTAGATAATCAAAGCAAACGTATGACATTGAAAAAGTTTTCACAGCGAATCGCCTTTCGAATGCAGCAGCGTTTCCTCCGAATTAATAACGAGAATCACTAATCGATCTCTCCCAACATAATAAGAACCGTGACAACGAGTCTCCCTCCATTTGAATGAGATTTCGCTTAATCAGTTACGGTTCTATTATATGTATGAAACTGAACGGAGCGTGGAAAACATTTAGTCGGAATGGTCCTGACACCTCCAGACTTCTTACAAAGCTGTCTTTAACAGTTTCAACTATTACGAGGGCGCAGTATGGGGAGGAGGCGTGCAATGTAGTCACTCCCTTTTTCCCCATAACTTTTCTTACGTCGTTTTACTTTCTCTATCACTCGTTTCTACAGTTTGCTTTTCAACGTTTTCTATTGTAGGAAATGACAGGGCCGGATATGACTAGGGAATAGATTCTTTTTAGAGTGTAAAAACCATTGTTTCGCCAGCCTTTTGTCACGGTTCTAAAATTCCCGTTTTTCTTCATTCTTTTGTCTCGACATGTGATAAACATGTCGACACTGTATCCTATCTTCTTTTCCTTCTACCATCATGTTGCTGTTGTTGGTTTTTGACTCGAGATGCATTTTGTGGTGGTTTAATATCTCGGCCTGATGACACGAGTTGAAAACTCTTTGATTTACGATTTGTACCATATGCTAGTCGAAAGTTCTTAAAACTTGAGAACTGTTTTCTTTTTGGTCACCAACTTTGTTTTTACGACCCGCAAACACCCCCTCCATTCTTTTTCTTATCATTATATCCAGAAACTTCTTCATCTTTTAGATTGTTACTGCTTATCTGTCTCTCTCTTTGGATTTGAGTGTCCGTGAGTGTTTCCAAGTTCTTCGGGTTGAAATTAAATCAACGACCTCCATTAACTACGACACTTTGTGTCATTTACCTTCGGTCTATCTCATTCTCATTCAACCCATCAGATCTGACGTCACCTAAAATGGTAAAAGAAATGATTCGGAATCTTCAGAAGGAGTGGAGATTTATCTTTCTTTTATTTGGTAGGCGAGGGAGCAAAGGGACGAGGAAGCGAAAGACAGGATTTCTCCTTCTTTCTCCTTTTTTTTGTATTGCATAACATGTAAGTCTCAAGAGAATTAGACAAATAAATTTAAAAGAGACTCGGAGGATTTAAAGTCTGATAAATGACTCCGGTTAAGGAAATTTGGTGACAAATTTAAATCTTTACGTCAGTGAGTCACATTTTTATTTTTCATAGGTTAGCGTCCCTGGCCACGTTATTCTAAAAAGTGTTGTTAGGGCCTGAAAGAATCAGATGACCCAGTATTACAAACCTTATGTATTGAAACAAGACCGAAATAAATACAAACCGATGAACTGAAGTCTCACACGACTATGATAGTCCACGACAGCTATGGATTCGTGTGATGAAAGACTCAACTTTCCTGCTGGTTTTTATTAGCCTATTAATTGTCTTAGACTATTGATCGAAAACCAAACATGCTGTAGTGGCATGTGTGTGTCACGTGCCTTTCGAGGCCAGCGTAAAAAAAATCGATGAGCCGTAAACGAAAAACGTGTAAAAAAAATCCCATTTAGACAGAATTTGAAGGGAAAAAAATGTTGATGACTTAAAAAAGGTCCTCAAGGAAAAAGCTAAGCCACTTTCTCGTTAAATTATTGTTTAAAACGCAAACGATGTTTTCTTTCAATGAAAAAAGACGCGAGTAATTCGCTTGTGCCCTGAAAGTCTTTTAGACTTAACAAGGAAAAAGGCTGAAGAAGAAAAATTGCGGGAAGTCGTAATGACTTCCTTGTCAAGCCCACTACGAAAGTGACTTTGTCTGATCTATCCAGTCACCTGTCATTTTAGTTTTCCATCATCTCTCTTGATGCCATCCTCATCCACCTTTGCGTGAGTCTCTTTCCCTCTCCCCCCCCTCAGACTTTTTAATCATTAGTCTTCTATCTACTACTGACGAGTGTCTTTCTCGTTTTTAGACTGAGTCATCCTAACTATGACGGACGTGAGCGTTTGCTTTGATTATGCAAACATCGAAAGCTACACACCCCACACGAGATCATTTTTTATCTGTTGGGAAATTCTTTCCACTTTTAAGAAGAGCTGACGACGTCTTCCTGAAAGTCTTTGGTTTAAAAGTGCTGTATTGATCGGGTGGATGTTTGGCTGCTTGATCCCACTTCTGACACCAATTTTTGTAATGAATTGACTGGTGCTGGACTGCTTGCTCCTACTTCTTACACCAATAATGTAATGGTACGGTAGGGATCCTGGTTCTTAATAAGTAGCAGACAACCTCCGGACTCCTGGATATTCTTAAACCTTTTTCTCTTACTGACTGTTTGACTATCCAACCATTCGACTCCGACTATAACCTTGTTACTCTGTTTTCTGAACACAACTGACTTCCTCAAGTGTTTAACCCCGACTGAACTTCTTGAGAGACTGACTACGACTGTACTGCTCGACTGTCCTTCTACGACTCCCGGAATACGACTGACTCTTTCGGCTGCCTGAATACGACTAACAATCAATGACCAACAAGGTGACTCACCGATAGTCTACTTGTTTCTTTCACCCCTTATGACAAACATCTATTAGAGTTGTCACCAGTCTTGGGTCAAAGATCTTTATTAGTAATCCTCTGTCAATCATGATAAACATTCCTTCTATTCATCATCCCTCCAGAGTCCAACCACTACTGTTTCAGGTTTTAACAACCCCAAACTTTGACCGGTGAGTAAACTGACATCCAGGGCCATTACAGTGCTACGAGCTTTCAAACTTGAAATAAAAATGGAATAAAACTTAAACGCGAAAGAGAACAGCTGATGAAGGGGTACGTCAACGCTAATAATCGATATGTCTTCCCCTGTAGCTGTCATCAAAAGACACAAAGACTCTCATTGATGAGTGTGAAGCGTGACAAAAGAGTGAGGAGGTGAATTCAATTTTTTCTCTTTTACTAAATTTCTCATTCGCAAGTGAATGTGACGATCGAAACAAATTATATATACATATATTTCCCCCATCCACGAACTTGATTTTATCAACAAAGAAATAAAAATTATCCGTGCCCTAGAGTTCGTGCTGATTTGAACAATAAAAAAAAATTTTTTCTCATTTTTAATGGCACCTTCTGCGACCGCTGTTACTGCTGTTTCTCATCCTAATTACTTATTTATAGAATCGTAATCGTTGACGCCTACCCTTCTCGTGACACAGGGTTTCTATTAACCTAAATAATAAAGTATTAACCCGTCTGTACAGCTGATGAGTACTTTTTTCGGGTATTGAGAAAAAAAAGGAAACCAGGTCACTGGTATTTGAAGTATTGGATATAAGATTTTGGAACGTGTACCCAACGTACATTATTTAACTAAATCTACAGATCGTCTAAACCAGATTCATTTAAATCGTTTAGGTTAATAAACTTATACACCTAGAAAGTAATTAAGATTTGAAACAAGAGTTCTTCAGGGATAACAAACCTCTCAAGAGATGAGTCCAAATCGAGCTACGGGCTGAACAAAACTTACTGATCGGGTATCAATCGACATCCAATGGTATATAATGTCGGTGTGTAGGTTTTAGATGTTGGTTTGCTTGTTAAAAATATAATCTGAGAATTGATACATTGTCATGAAATATTTACAGTGAGATCATACAGTGCGTGACCGTTTTGATTAGGCTATTCCGAACTGACTGCCGAATTAGTTCGCAGGTCTATTTATAATGCCGCTGCTGTGGCCTAAGTACAGGATTCTGAGTTGCGCTAGACTGTCAGTGACGAGTCGAATTGTCTCGACTGCCGCTTCATTTTGCGACGTCTGATCACCACCGTATTCCTATGTACGACATTTGATCGCCACACATATATAATTCAATTACAAACCATTTTTGTCAATAAACACTACTATCTTTCAACATAAATTAAGTTCATTCATTAACTATAAACCGCCTCTACGCAATTTAATAATTCATAACTCTGGCTAGGTCAAATAAATATTCAAATAAATAAAGCTACCAAATAAATAAGTAAATAAATAAACAAATAAGCAACTACTTAAAACAAATGAAAAGCAGTACAAAAACAGATACATTTTGCAAACTAAACCCTCATATCTATAAATTTGCAAATAAATAAATAAATTATTAAACAAATAGCAAGATAAATAAACAACCTATTATTAGACGAGTAAATATGCAAGAAGAAATAAACAGGTAAATATAAATAAAAGTAAATAAATAAACATCAATAAAAAAGGGAGCTACATAAATATTCAATTCGATTCATACTCAAAAAGAGCATCGATCCATTACAGCACGAAATCGTTAAATTCGTACTCAATTTATAATTTTTCAGAATATATGTTTTATAGTTAAATTATACAATAAATAATAATTTTTCCTTTTATAGACCCCAAAAGACTTTAAATGGAAGTCTGGTCTCTTAAAATTACCAAGGTAATCAGAACTAATATTAATTTGCATTCACAGGTTATTTAAGGAAACAAAAAAGACGGTTAAGATATTAATATATAAGTAATAATATATTATAATCTAAACCAGAGGTTCCCAAATTTTTGTCGTAGACTCATCTGCCATGTTTTTTGGTTTTGGGTAGACCCCCTACTTACCTGATATTGATTTTTGTAAATTTTTCATTGTAGTGACGTAAATTTTTTACTTCATAACTACTTTTATAAATAATGTATATGTCTTTATATTATAAGATAGTATAATGTAAGTATATAGGTACTATCAGTGCATGTTGAGATTCATTATCGTGGACACCCATTTTCGTTTCACGGACGCCTAAATTTTCTTTTGACGTTGACCACTTGCAGGTTGTCATAGACCCTGGGGGTCGATATAGACCACTTTGGGAAACACTGATGTAAATTAATCACCAAATAAATAAATAAATAAGCTTATAAATAACATCAGGTTTATTTACAATTAAAAATAACAAGTACATGGAAAATTCCATTTTCATCTGCTCTAAAAATATGAATAAAATAAATAAATCAGAATGAAAGAGAATTAATGGTGAAAATTATACTCTTCTTTGACATTCCTTCTTCTTCTTTAACCATTTTATCTCTGTTGAGTGTCAAAATAGAGGAAAAGGATAAAAATTAGAAAGTGAATCACCGTCTATCACTCCTACTTCGCCCCTGAAATTAACAAGAAAACTTTGAAGAAAATCGACGCACTTGAAAAATTCAAGAAGTACGTGAAGCTTTCGTAGAAGGGAAAAAGCTAAGAATGATAAATACAAGCTTGCGGAGGAGGAAATCCTCAATTTTATCATTTTCCTTAAAACCAGAAAAGAGAAAAAATGAGAAGACGCGCGGAGGAATACAGAAAAAAACTTTGGCACGAAATTCTTATGGGAGAATGAAACAAGTCCAAATTCCTGTATAGTGATTTTGGCCCAGTGTTACTGTTGACGTGGTATCTTCGGTTGAAAGTATTTGCTAACCTTCTCAAGTTATACATCATTTGAATTGAAAACTACTTCTGGTCACTGTTGCATGTATGGTTAGTCAAAAGAAAACTGATCACCGATCTGAATCAAGAATTTGGCCAGAAACCGTCTGAAATTTTTATGCGTTTTGAACGAAACCAAAAAACTGTTGATAGTCCTGGAGGGGAAGACAGTTTTGAGTAGTCTCCGGTTGTACTAGGCAGAGGCCATATTTCTTCACGGCTATGCCAGTGTCTGGTTTGGAACACCATCTCTGGTTTCTGCTGACTAACAAGTCAACACTTAAGCGATTTAGTTTTAAAGAAAATTTTTCAAATTTTAAAATTGTTTTAATGCGTCAAAGAAATCAGTTGAACCAACGAAATGGAATTGGCATTCCCTCCGCAGGGACTTCAAAAGACGGGGTGAAGATTAAAGCAGAAGAGAGGGAGAAAGGGATGAAACATTGTACACGGGGGTTGATAATCTCGGTGTTGACAAAACATTTTCTTACACTTGTCACGTTTTGTTTTGAAATTTTTTTTCCCTTTTCATCTCCAAAGCCAAACAAGTCTGTGTCAGGTTGCCAATACTCCACCCGCTGTGTGAAACACAAAAAAAGCTCGATTCGTGATTCCGAGCTTTATGCTGTCACCCCCTCCCTCATCATCTTGTTACAGAGACTGTATGAGAGAGAGAAAAAAAAGGTGACGTCATAAAAAGAGAAAAGTTATTTAGCAATTCAGAATTATAAAAGAGCATTACTCTTGTCGATCCCTCTCTGATTAAAGTAATCCGTGATAACTGGAAGCGGAGAAAAGCCACCCTCATCCCTTATTTTCCCACCCGGTTTCCATTCCGGCTCGTCCCTTATGATGAAAACCGCCGAAACAAAACTAGTTAGAATGACGGGTGGTGGTGGTGGTGGAGGAGGAGTTTTCCGGGGGCAAAGGGAAGAAATCCTCCGGCTCGTTTATACCCTTCACAGTAACGGAAACACGTCTGCGTTTTCAATGAACCGGATAAACAATGGCGATTTTGATTTTTCTTTTTGTTTCGTCTCCTCCAAAATGTCTTTTTGGGTATCGTGTACGCACTGTCACACGATTTTAAATTGTGCGAAATGGCTATGTTATAGTAATTGAAATTATAGCTTACCAACAAAGTGTGGTATCCTATAAAATGTCTAGCCATTGTTGGAAGAGAGAGTGAGAGTCTAGAAGCGTTTACCTTTCTCATCCCTCCTCCTCCTCTTTTATCCTTTCGCTCACCTCTTTCTCCAAACTTTTTATTTCTCTCTCACAGCCACCGGTTCAGAACTTAATAAAAACCTTTTCGCTTACTTCCACCTATTTTACGCCTCTGTCTACAACTAATCAGAAACACCTGCTTCTTCCGGAACCGCCGTCGAGTCGAATGTCGAGTTCAGAACAGCCATTTCAATTTTTCCCCTGTTTTCTCGCTATATAGACAAAAAGAAACCTGAACTGAGGATAATGTGGGGGCCCACTATTAAAAGCGATTTCATTTCAATAATTAATTATAGCAAGGAAACCAAGTCACCAAAATCATCCCAATGTTAAATGACATTACGGCGACTGGGAGATGGAGTGGTGGAAGAGGAAGAAGCTGAAGAAGGAAGGAGAAGTGGGTGAGGAGGACAGGGAGGTGGTCGAGATCCGGGAAAATTTCTCTTCGGCGTAATTAAAACGCAAGAAAACTCTTCTCTCAAGCGTCTCGCAGAGAGCCTTTACAGTCTTTGTATAAGTTAGTCTCACGAGTCATTTCCTAGATTTCTGATAACAGCTGGTTTGTCCATAAATCCTGCTTTTAGTGAATAAGAGCCTATAAATGGATGGTGTAAAGGGAGATGAGCCATCAAAACCTTAATTTTACCCCCACCCACCCCACCCCTTTTAAAATTAATTCTGAGAGGTTATCTTATTGAGAATATAGAAAATTTTTGAGGAATCTAAGAGTGGTTGAAGGATTTCAAGAAAAACTTCCGATTGGTTACGGGAGTGGAAGGAAGAAGGAGGAGGAGGAGGAGGAAAAGTTGAGACTAAACAACGGTTCTAAGTCTTTTGAATTTATTGAGATGTAGTCGTGGAAATGGTTGTAAATCTAAATTAAATACCGCAATCAATGGTTCTAGCGTAACGGGGAAAAATTGAAAGAAAGGGGTTTCAGCCATTTTAACGAGGGAATTTAACACCCCCGAAGAGACACAAAGGAAGTCGAACGAGAACAATGCAGAATAACTCCTACAGCGGTTTTTATTCTCCTCAATTCAACAGCATAAAAAAGCTCCGGAAATGAATTTTCCTAAGATCTTATATTAATATTATTATTCTATTGATATATTTTTTGTGCGGGTTTATTTACAAATCTTAGAAACGATTACTGCTCTATAAAACCAGGCACCTTGTTTTGTTATCATCCTGGGAATATGTCACCAACTAAAGACAATATAATCACAATTTACGATTTAAACAGAGGTTCCAGTTTATCACCTCTACAACCCAAAAAACATCATCACCCCAAAAACAACCCCTAATTATCGCTAAATGTGTTATGCCGATTCTAGAGGCTCAAGGGTTTTGGTTACACATGTGGACTGCCACAATTCCTGGATTCGTAAAAACCATCTTCTAAAGTAAACTAACAAGACTACAAGTGTAGGAAACAGAAACTAAAAAATGGAGAAGGATTCATATAAATACCCTCAATTTAGACTTCTAGGAACACGTATATTATGAAACCATTTTCAATATCAAAAGATCATGATAAGTGTAAGGTTGCAAAGGTTCAGGTGATCTATTTGTATCTTGGTGGTGATATGGTGGTAAGTTTTTATACTCAATATACTCATACTATTTTATATTATTTTATTTACTATATCGCTATAACCGTTTTTGGCTTCCTCCTGCCATTCTAGTTGCACTACCTCCTTTCATCCTAGCTTTCACTGGTATACATAATGTGGTGGTCTTGGTATATCAGCCGTCATTTCATTTATATTTTCAGGAATTTTATAAATATAACTTATCATAATGGTAACTCCAAAATTTTTATATACAGTATGTAAATATCAAGATTCAAGAAACAATGAAAGCTAAAAAAGAGTTTTGTAGTGAATAAGAAAACCGCAGTTTTGGCCTCGGATCACACTCTGGATGTTGTAAGTACAAAAAAATTTTTTTTATCTTGTCCTAAATTGGAAGCGGTCACTGCCTTTTTGAGAATTGAGAGCAGTGGGCTGTAAAAGCGGGTTTCCCCTTGGTTTTGTGGTGTTGTAGAGGTTTTCTCAGAGCTAAGCGTTTCCAGGAAATTTAATTATTGTGCCTTTTAAAACTGACAAGAACCTTTTTGTTTTTTATTTCTGGGATTTAGGACGTATGGCTTCGATTTTCGATTTAGAGAATCGGTGTGATGGCAATTGTTAGCCAATCACATCAATGGGTTTTGAATGGCCAATAGCCATGGGTTTCTCTTTATTCCTTGATTTCGGTTAATGAAAATCCGCGTTGAGTGAAGTCGTATTTTGTCCATTTTACTGTGATAACCTGAAGTGCCAATACCCTAGGTTTCTAAGTATTAATGCCCCAGAATCGCCCATATCTTAAATTTCTTAGTTTTATAAATTTGGGGTTTCAAAAGAAGATTCAAATATGGTTCACCAACCCTAAGGAATTGCTGTCAAAAGGACTGAAATAGAAGATACCGCTAAACTAGCAGAAAGATAGCGGAAATCCGATAGTCATGGAAATTCTACGAGTATTCTAACACAGTAGTGTGGTACCCTAATCGCTCGCACTCTAGGAGAAACTGAACTACATCACTCTGTTTGACACAGGCGTACCAACACTTAAGTTCGTGGCGGGTAAAATCTGCATTCGAGTGTTTCCACGACTCATTTCCTTAACGCTATTTACACTACTATCCGTATTTACTGTCTATGGTTGTCATCGCCACAGGTAGTTTCACCCAAATCAGTATTTATACTGACTACCCTGCTGCTACCCTCAACTGTAACTACCCTTACCTCTACCCTGAATCCAGTTTTAGTCACTCAAGAGTAGTCAGAAGTCAGTAAGGGTCAACAATCCGTGAGAGTCACCCGCAGTCCGAGTATAGTCGGTATACACTGTTAGTATCTAAAGTAAATTTGACTAATCAGTAAGGTTTCAGTGTACCAAGTGAACTCCAATCAGTGTTAGATGTTATTCACTAGTATTTCCGGATTCTTGGTGTTTGAATTAGTCATTTCAGACGTTCACTAATATTCACTACAAATTACATTGGTGGAATATTCTGTAGTGCTTGATTCACTACATTATTGTGAAATTGAGGCAACTATCGAATAGGAATTTCGTCTTCTTTGATAGCGAAAATGTGACATTCTCGTTTGACTCAATGATTGAACCTTAAGGTTTGATTAGTGGAAGGAGTAGTGTAGTGGTTAAAGTTCCTGACTGGGACGAAATGGTTGTGAGTTCGAATCCTCCTCCCGCATCCTGTTATACCCAAAAATTAAGACTGAAAAACGGGATTAAAAGGTTTGATTAGTACAATGAATGATACTAATACCCCAAACCTTAAGACTTATATATATAAAACACATTTTTATAAAATTTAAGTTAGCTAGACCAGGGATGCCAACTCACGAGCTAAAAATTAGTCCCAAATCCATTCTTACGATTTCCTCCCAAACGAAACATTTCACTTCAACACTTGTCACAGTTTCCTTTAATGGGTTGGTCGACTAAACCTCGTTAAAAATTCAGTTTCGATTCCCAAAATAAATAATTAATCAAGTCGGAAATATCTCTTTTAGGAATTTTCCAGCTGAAAAACCGTCCGTCATCGAATACGCATTCCATACTTTTGGAAATCAGGGCACACGAACGCCCATGATATACGAAAAATCGTCGGGAATTTCCTTTCTCTCCGTCGCTCACCGCCTACTCGCCTTCCGGAAAAGGATGAGATATAGTCTTTCCCGGGGAAACACGGTCCCCTGATCATTTTGCTTGATCTAAACCGCGTGAAATTAAAGCAGAAAAAAAAAGTCAGCGGCAATAATAGTGAAATAAGTCGTAAATTACATGTCGTGACATCGCGATTGAAGTGAACGGGGGTTGTAGTGGTGGTGGTGGTGGAGGGGTGCAGAACGTCTGTTTGGTTGGATTTTTATTTTCTTTACACATTTTAAGCGCGAGTCTTTTCCATGTAAATTAGCGCGTGAATTTATTTAAATTTTTTCTTCGTTTCCCTCTCCACGTGGTAATATGAAAGTTGATTGAAGCGAAAAACACCGAAAGTGAAGAGTTGAATAACGTACAAGTTTGTTTAAAAAAAAGAAAAGGAGGAGAGACAGAGAAAAAAGTCGGAGAAAGTTAATAAAACGCGGAACGACAGGCTGAAGAGGATTTTTTTTACCTTCACAGCTGTCTAAATGCACAATACACAGCAGTGAAAGAGTCAGTTTTAGAATTTCACATCCTCACCTTCTTCCTGACACCATTTTCTTACATCACCTGAAAAATGGTGGATTCGCTTTCAAGTTTTCCCAGATTAGTTTCACCTTAGCCTATTCCTCCGACGATGAGGACGGCGAAACAAACGATAATTTGTCTCCTAAGGGTTAGACTCTCTTCTCTTCCTTTTCCGCTTTCCTCTTTGTAATACTAATTAGAACAAAAATTAGTTTAACCCACCAAACTAAAAAAATAAAGGAAATGAAAGTCTTAATTTCGAACTTGGAAAATTTTTTAAAATGTTGTAGAGGAAGAGAAGCAAGGTATGGGGAGAGGAAGGAAGTATAGGTTTACAGGAAAGTTCTGCCCGTTACTGTTCCATCAAGTTTGAACATGTTTGTGTATATTCATTTAACTCTTTTTGGTAGTCTCATACTGAATGTAAATATATTGACCTACAAACGACTATACTGTCAAGATAATGTGGAAGTCATTTTTTATGCAAGATTGGGAAGAGCCGATGGGAACAAATCATAATTAATATGATAATTATATTATTCAATAAATATTTCACACACCTGATTTCCGGTAGACCTAATATTTATTAAAAATTAAAAATTAATAAAAATGTTGTGTATACAAAGCTTCGAGGATTCGAAATAATAAATTTGTGATTCCACTTTTGATTAAATATTCCGCTTTTTGAAAATAATTTTTCTTCAACCCAATAAAATGCTGGGCGGATTGATATATATATATCACTGAATCGGAGCTCGGATTTTACAAAAAACAACGACTTTAATTCCACATTCACTCGATCAGAGCTCAGAATCTATAATTCACGACAGTTTTGATTTTATATTCACTGGATTCGAGCTCAAATTTCACGAAACACACGACAATCCTGAAGTTGGGTTCACTAGATCCGAACTCCAAATCCATCATTACAAGACAAACTTGAATATAAATTCACTGATTCCGAGCTCAAAATTCACCTAACACATGACAACCTTCATTTTAAGTTCACTGGATCTAAGTTCAAAGTCCGTTAAGTGCTTGGTAACCCTGAATTTATGTTCACTGAATTCGACCTTCGAATCCATCAACCTTGATTCACTGGTTCCGAGCTCGAATTCATCAAGCATACAACAACCTTGATGAAAATTCTGGTTCGGTGGGTTCACACACAGCCCTTGATGATGTCTGAATCTAGCTGAGAACTTGCCATGCCCATGAAGATAATGTTGTTATGTTTTCACTGATTTCGAGCTCGGATTTCAAAGCACACTACAACCCTGAAGTTGTGTTCACTAGATCCGAGCTTCAAATCCATCATTACATGACAAACATGAATATAAATTCACTGATTCCGAGCTCACAATTCACCAAACACACGACAAACTTAATTTTAAGTTCACTGAGTCCGGTAAACACTTGACAATCCTGAATTTATGTTCACTGAATCCGAGCTCTGTATCCTGCATCCTCGATTATAAATTCACTGGTTTTGAGCCCGGAATTCACCAAGCATACAACAGCTTTGATGATAAATTCACTGAATCCGGACTCAAGGTTTAGGGTTGTCAACCCTGAATGTAAGTTCACTGTATCCGAAATCAGAACTTGCCATGCCCAAGACGATAATGTTGTTATGTTTTCACTGAATTCGAGCTCAGAAGCCACCAAACGCATGACAGCCTTGAATCTGTATTCACTGAATGGGAGCTCAAACCCACCAAACACGGCACAGAGAATATATATTCACTGTATTCGTGCTCAGAATCTTCAACACTAAATCTCTTTTCACTGGATTTTAGTCAAGATCTGATAAACACAACACGAAGCGTTAAGTTCATTAACGGAAATATAATATTTGTTTGAGTAGCTAAAATTAGTGAGTGCAGATGATCAGTACAACGTTTGTTTAGTGCTCTTAACGATATATTTTTATATTAAACGGAATCAAAGGAAAATCAGTAAATCATAAGGGGGTAGTGTTGCACAGGGGTAGTGAAGACAAAATGGCTTCAGTATAAACATTAAGCTTCATACTGAACGCTTTCATCCCACGATTTCAAAATACAGTATATTAACATATTAACGGATATTCTAACCCCGCCAGCAGACGAGAAACTAATTTGTGACTACCACGAATCCCAATGTCAAATTCCCAAGTCTTCGGGGTGTCTCATGAGAAATAAAAATAAATAAAAAAAATTTTTGAGGGGGTGGATGAAGGCACAGACATTTCAAGTCTGCCATCCAGTTTATTTCGAATTCAAAAAATGTTGGAAAGCTCAGATAAAAATTGGCGGGGTTAACCGCGAGGAAACTTAGAAGAAGATTAGAAAGATCTCAAAGACATTTTGAAACTCTGGTTCCTTTTTGGAAATTCTATCGGGAAAATGTTTGGGAGACGGTTGAAGAGGGAATTTTTTTTAGAGAAGGAAATTTTTTTGGAAAACTTTTTTTTTTAAATTTTATCTATTGGAGATATGTCAAGTAGAGAAAATAGTTTTCGAATTCTTTTATTTTTCAAAAGAAGGAATTTCATAAAGGAAAGCCACTTGGCGAAACAGTGGGAACCGCGGTTTTTCCTCTAATAAATTTCGCTCAAGATTTTGCATCCTCCTTCTTTAGAGCTTTCATAAATAATTTCGTCCTTAACAAGAGGAGATGTGAAAACACTGGAAAAGATGGACGATTTGCCGAGTTTTTAGACGTCTCGCGTTGAGGTGAAGCTGTTAGGGTTTGGAAAATCTCTGGAATACTCAAATTCCATTTGTAACCCAAAACACTACAACGATTATTGTGATTATCGAGTATACGCAGGGTAAGTCACAAGAAATGGGCGTGTAGAGAGCGCCAAAGCCGTCATACAAGTATATCGTATATCTATTAGAACCTAGACCAGAGGTTCCCAAACCTTTTTGAGTTGTGGACTCGCTGCCATGTTTCTCGGTTTTGGGTAGACCCTCTACTTCCCTGACATTGATTTTTGTAAATTTCTCACTGTAGTCAATTAAATTTTTTGCCTCATAGGTACTTACACAAATAATGTATATGTCCTTATAAGATAGTATAATATAAGTAAATAGGTACTATCAATATATGTTGAGATCCACTATGGTGGATCCCCATTTTCATTTCACGGGCCCCTAAATTTTGTTTTTGCTGACGGAGACCACTTGCAGGATGTCATAGAATCTGGTAGTCGGTATAGACCACTTTGGGAATCACTAATCCAGACATTCCGAAAGTCTTTAGATATAATCTAATTCTGTAAACAATTTTTTTGGGTTAATTACTAACCGCGTAAAAAAAGTCCAGACCTGTACATAAAGAAACCAAACCTTTAGACGCGATTAATAGTGAACACACCAAACAGTTCATCAACATACAGCCGTGTGGTAGTAAAACACAACTCAAACGTTATAGACTTTTTTTACGCGCTATGGTATAAACTCGAATGTTTACATATAATATTATAAATAACGACCGCGAAAGTTTAAATAACATTCAGACCTCGTTATATACCAGTCACATTAGATCTCATTTCGCACTTATTAATTGATAATGTAAAAACGCTCAGCTTTAAAAGCAGGACGCGTAAAAAGAAAACTCGACTTTGTGGAATTATTCTTTATTAACGCGGTTTTTAATCTTTTAATTTGACTTAATAAACAGTCGGACGTGCTCGAAAAAAAATTTAATTTTTTTTTCTCTAATATTTATGGCGAAGAGAAAATCCTTTCTCATTTGTCAGTGATGCCAACTTCATTTATTTTTTCCCTATTAACTGCTATAATTGCTCCTCGAAATTGTCATAACTATGAAAAAGTTGAGTTAATTAGACGATCATAAAACACAAAATGGCGGCTTTTATTCGATTTTTCCCGGTTTTATTATTCGAAACCGAGTCGCGGTTTTTAAGTTTTGATACATTTATAAATAAATAAAACTCTTTTATGGTTCTAGCTAATTATTTATTTATTTTTTTATGGGTTAGTTTATGTTTGTTTTATTATTCGTTATTGATAATTTTCCTGTGTTGAGTTGTATTTGTCTTATGTATTACTTACTTGGTGTCCTGTCGCTCTTTTCTAGAACATAGGCTTCGCCAATGTACCATATTTTGGGCGAGGGCTTTCAGCTCTCCCAGGATTTCCCGCTCGCCTCCTGTTTCACGGACCTTCTCCACGATGCCTTAGGTCTGTCCCTATCCTTATCCCTTGGGGGTTCCAGGTGAGCGCTGTCGTTCTAACGCCGTTTGTTCCTTCCTCAGGGTGTACCCGATCGATTTCCACATTCACTTCCGGATGTGAATGTCTATCCTCTCTTCTTTTGTTGCCTTCCAAAGGTGTTCGTTGGATATTACTTTCGGCCAAAATTTTTTCACTATTCGTCTAAGAAACCGATTTAAGAAGGTTTTCGTGATGTCTGGGGTTACCTTCCACGTCTCGCAGCCATAGAGGAGGACTGACGTTTGTTCTAAAAATTCGGGGCTTGGTTGTTCTTATGTATAACAGCCTTTAATCTGTAAACTGTAAGAAACCATTTGAACCAGACACTCCTTTAAGCCCTTAAACCTATATAAAAAGAGAATTATTATTATTATTATTATTAGTCCATTTAATCTAGAGATAAAGAGTTTCTAGATAAGGCCGAGGAGGAGGAAAGAAATTTGAGCGAAGGCTTATGTCGAATTAGATAATTTATGGATGGATAAAAGCAATATTCCGGCAAAGCAAAAAAAAATGTCGAAATGATCATTTTATAAAGAAGCTACTAAATCAAATGAAGAGAAAATTTGAACAACATTCTCATCGTTTATCTCCGTTAATAAATGACACATAAAAAAAATGGCGGCGGCGACAACACCAAAAAAATAAATCTTTTTTAAACGAATTCCTCTTCGACGAAAACAATTTTACGCGGACGGCTTAAAGAAATTCAATTTTTCCTTTTTTTTCTTTGTCTTTGTCTTTCTTTTCACTTTCTGGAACAGACCCATGTTTGCCACAACCCTTTGGTGTTTCACTTTGGGTGCTGGAGCTGTCATGTGTTTATGTTGCTTGCACCGAATTCGCTTTTTCTCTCTAAAAGTTGTGCTGGTTGGGAAATTTTTATTTTTATTTTTGTGAAGGATTTTATTGAAAGACACAGCAGCCTCGTTCTCCATATTCCCGTTTTTTGAAGTTTAGTTTGACTGACACAATCAAAAATAAATGCTGTTGGCAGCAGTTAATAAGAACGCGTAACAGTTAACAGGAGGAAGTACAAAAATTTAGGAAGAGGAAATGACGACAATGAGGTCATTAGATGTAACAGAGAAAGTGTAAAATGGAGTCAGGATCAGTTCCAAAAGTTCCCGGAATGACACCGGTTTGTTTCAAAGCTTGGAACCTCCATCTAAAGTTTTGCGCCGCCAGTTAGTGTTGCCAATAACAAAAATTATTTAGACGACTTTTGGAACTGATTCTGTATCATTCTAGGAAGGAAAATTTTGCAATACACAAAACTTGAAAATCGAAGCAGAAGATGTGAAAGTTTCAAAAACAAAACCAGAAGAGCTCTGAATGGGTTAGGGTGGATGGTCATGTCCGTCGAACGATGTACACCACCAAAACAACAGACAAACACAAAAGATAAACAAATTCAAGGGAAGGAGATGTACCTGGTTAAAAGAAGGTGACACAGTAAACCACACTTGTGACACAGTAGAGAATCTCAGGATTAGAATCCCCGAGAAACACTTCTCCACCCTACCTGACACCCAGGAAAGAGAGACATGCACCCCCGACTCCAAAACAAAGGGAAGGAAAGCAACAATAAAAGCGAACGCTTTACTTAATGAGACGTTCGGTAAACGAACCAGAATTAAGTTGAACGAAGAGATCTTGCGGTGCAATTCCAGGGCGGCCAACATCATCCCGACCAGAAAGAATTTCACCACACTTATCTTAGATGAGTCCAGGGTGTTTAGGGCTTTCTCGGGGGGGATGTTCACTCGACCGGCAGAGATAATGGTTTCTCCGTTTTTGAAATTTACTTTTGTTTTTGCTTTTTACATTTTATTTTTTTATTATTATTTTTTTATACTCAACTCAGAGATGTAACAATCTATCATGATTGTTATCTTGAGGAGGAGTGGGAGGATAGAGAAGAAGAAAGAAAGAAAATCAAAAAAAATTTTTTTTCTCTCGCCAATTTTCATTTTATTCGGTTTGTTTGTCGTCTGAAATGGTTGCTGAGGTGGAAAAGTACAAAATTACGTGCCGACCTTTAATTAGAGCTTTAATTTCTTTTTTTTCTTTAATAAGAAAAAGCTCAGAAAATTTTTATTTTGTTTTTCTACACGAGACAGATGTGTTTTAAGCTTTCACAGCAGTTACACGAATTAGCTGCTGTTCTAATTTTGAAACCATTAAGCTGCTCAGTCAAGGATGCTGCTAACTCATTTCCTTGATAAAACAATTCGCAAGCTTTAAGTCTTTTCACCATTTTTGCTGTTTCGGTTTTTTCCCTTTTTTGCTTTAAGCCGAAATCTAGACCTTTCGAAGACTATAAATCGGTTTTTGTAAAAGAACAAAAGGGAAGTATAATTATAAGAATCTGTTGCTCGATCCCAGCAGTGAGTTATATGAGAAACGAAAATAATGAAAATGATGGAATGAGTACGCTTACCTGCTTCGTCCTTGGTATTGGTGTTACAGCTGAAAACGGGAGGGGATAGGTTAAGAAAGGATCACCTGAGCAGCTTACTGTTGTCCAGACTCCGTAGGTAATGATGATTACTTACTGAGTGATCTAACTGTACTTCGAGAGAAACCGTGAATTTAGAGGCTGAGCTGCAATAAAAACCGAGACTAATAAAGACCTGAACTACAGAACCTGCTAACCTTCTGCCTCCTGCAATGTTATTGTTTATACACGTCGCTCCATCTCCTTCCTGCACCTATTTATGAAATTGGCGCAAACAGAATCCTAAAAATGATCTGAACCAAGGAGATGACTTGCTATCTATATACACCCCTAAATGATTTAAAGCCCTGCTGTCCACTTATTGGCAGATCGACGGAAGTGGCAATATACACTCTCCTAGATATCCGTAAATTTGAGAAATGTCTAAAGAATCGAATGAATTTAAATTAAATTGGAAAGTAAGAGCGAAGAGTTTACAAGTTTGTATCTGAATTTGTTTTCCTCCCTTTTTTCTGTTTCGTTTAAAGAAAGGAAAGTGAAACGAGTGCACGATTCGTCGCATCAATCCTAGTGGCAATAAAAGTTATTTTCCCATTTCCACTCCCTTTCCAATATATAGCAACAATATAAAATGGAAGCCATAAGGAATGATAAGAATCAAGACTGAAATCCCAATGGACATCCAACGATTTCCATTTAAAATAAGTTTTTATTTAATATCTATGGGTTAAGAAAAAATTGGTTCAAGATAGTTTCTTCATCTCATTCTGTCTTCCTTTATTCACGTTTCACTTTTCTTTAAATCTTCCTGACGGTTTTTATACTTTTGGCACTGGAGTAAGAACTACAACAGCTTTTTGACAAATGCAGAGTTTGGAAAAGTATCTCGTTTCCCTCTGGTCGAAGAGTTTTAAATTCACGAAGAGTCAACCAACTTGTGTCCAAAAATAGATGATATGGAATGAGATTCTGCTCTTGCTGCTGATCCCCGGGGGTGCGGAAACTCACATGAAAGGAAAATTCCAAGAATTCTGCAAAAGGCCTTTGTCAGTTATTAGCTCTGTTGCGAATATTGTTGCTGATACTGTTGCTTATAGTAGAACAACGAGAGGAAGTTTTTTGTTATCTTTGTCGTCCCCAAGTTCGAAACGGAAGTAGTTAGTCTAAGTTATCTAAAGAACAAACCAGTGTCTTAGCCCCAGGGATTGGATGTGACTGAAAGGAGGATGAGATAAGTCTTTGTCATACCTTTCAAAAGCCCATTTTGGCGAGGGTGTGTGAAGCTTTTTGCTTCCTTTTTACTGACTTAACACAGCTGAAGTTCGCTGTATGGAATGACTCAAGAAACTACTAATCGCGTGGAAAAAGTTTTGAACCCAATAGCCAGCCTCAAACACGGTCTTACCTTTCGAAGAATTCTAAAAAATAATTAACTAATAATAATTAAGAACTTCCAGGTCACTCAGTTTTAGCAGAAACCAAACAAAATGACAATAAGCCCCATCCTATCCGCCAATCCTGCATATTGACTGATGATGTTTGTTTGACAATAAACTCGATACCACTGTATTCGCAGGTTTTTCGATTACGTGCAAATATAACTTTCCACCAACACTGTGAGTGATGTTTTGTTCTTCCGGTCTCACTTTCGAGACCACCAGAAATACAAGCTCTGTCCCAAAAGTTCCCGGAGTGATTATTTTTGTAGGGGACAAATCTGAGAAATTGATGGGAACCTAACCCTTGAAACGAGACCGGTCTCAGAGTTCTTCAAAGATCGTACACTAATACTGAATAATTGATTTATAGAAGATAATATTATTCCGGGAATATTTGGGACAGCCCATACATCTATATCTGTTTCTAGATACGTGTTCTTCAATTAAATCGGTCTGCGTGGGTTTCTAACATTCGATTGTTTTTTGAGATATTTCAAAAGTTGACGGGTGAAACAAAACCACTATATAGTCTGATTAAAAAGCTAATAGATGTAGTCATCTAAAAAGACTATATCACATCTATAAAGCTCCCTCCTTCTAATAAAAAAAAACTCAAAATACGCGTAAAACAAGCCCTCGCTGAAATTAGATTTGAGAACCGTTTTTATTAACAAGTCCCAAGTCACTTTCTCTCCCTCGAATTTTCAGCTTTCCCTACCATCACTCCGTAAAATGACGTATCTATTCAAGTCACGTGACACAATCTTGAAGTCGATGGGGATGTTCATAAGGTAAAACTATAAAATAACGCATTGGAAACATGACACAAGAATCCAGCGCGTTGAATTAATCCGAAACTGGAGAGAGAGAGAGAGGAAAAATGGTGAAAGTTGACATAAAAAGGAAACACGATGTCGGAAAGTTTACAAGTGAGAAAAGTGTAAGATGCCTTTCCGCCATTATGATGATGAAGCGTTTGACAATACAATACTCTCGTAATATATGTATATTAGACAACAATGTTAGAAAATTGTTTAAAAGTTTCATCTGTTGAATTTATAATGAGATCCTTTCGGGCGAATTCATTTACAGAAAGCCAACGTTCATTTTCGGCTAAGCTATAATACAAGTTTAGAGCTCTGGTGACTGACTCCTGAAAGAAAGTCACTGAAAAGACCATAATTCCATTCATAGTATGTCTGTGATTATGTAGACAGAGCCAAGGACCCGCCATTCGAGCTCACTCCCATCCTACTTGTCCGAATTTACTTTTCCATTTATCACCGACAGAGTCACTGTTACGTTTCAAAGGTATTTAGGTCATGATCAGAGGTGATTTAACCGCGGAATTGCTTTCCGTGAAACAGCGGACTCTCACGCAAACAAGGCCATGATAAATGTGACCCAAACGCAAAACTATTTCCCGGTCAAATAGCAAGAGAACGAGGACGGCGGAGGCCCCAAAAGCAATTTGCAAATACCAAACATTTCGACACACACGAGTCGGGTGAGTTCGCCGACCACGTGTCGGTACCCAAGGGAAACCAATATTTGGAGCGATTCCTCGTGTGCATTCCGTATGCATTATTCAAATCCAAAACATTAAGATTAAAATTGTAGCTGCGTTGCGGATACGCGACATCTGCTACAGCCAACAGCAATATTCCGCACGTTTCTCACCCTTCAAAATCCGACCCCTTAATTAGAAACGAAATGTCGGAAATGAAGGGCTCAAGAAACAACAGCCTTCTCCAGGCTGGAGGCTGTCGCTTTTCGCGACACCACCCCTCCTCCTACTCAACCCGTCTCCATTCATTTTGCGGCTATAAGGAGCTTCCAACTTAGACGATTGGAAGGAGAACAAAGCTCCTGCTGTTGCTGAGGCTGACGTCCCAGCTTTCACTTTTGGCAAATCATTTGGAATGAAGTCAAAATGGAAATGAAATGATTGAAATGGTCAGTTGACCGTTTAACCGGATTATAATTCTGATAAAAGTTGATGTGGGCAAAGACTTTTGGGATCAGAGCGGCGGTTTTTATCATCATTTAATTAACTCGCTTTGGTTGCGAAATTTCTCTCAGTAGGGAATATCACGGGGGATGGAAAGAGAAAGAGAAAGCGGGATGCTGGGAGGAGGCGGGGAGGGGAGGGGGAGTGAAAAAAGTGGATTTCACCCGTCGATGATCAATGCTGAGGCAGGAAATTCGATTTCTACGCACTTTTTATTGGCTTTTAGGCGGGTGTCTTCGAGGTCTCTTGTTCTAATTTCGTTTCCGTTTTCCTTCTCCAATTTTGAGAGTAATTGTGGTTAAAAGTAATTTAAACGAATTATTTAACTTACTCTTAAAAAGAATTCCATTGTCATAAGGTAAACGTAGAATATTTTCACGAGGAATTCATTTTAAGTAAAAATTGAGGGCTGTGGGCTTTTGTGCAAAAAACATTCACACTTTCCCTACGAGTTAACTCGTATTCACGTGCGAATAATAACCGGTGATAGAAGATGGCTTGTGAACAAGATTTCCAGTCAATATTGTATGAAAAGAAACAGCAAAGGTTGGAGATGAACACAAACTTGTCTCGAGTTTTTCTCTTAGGCAGTCAGTTTTGGCACCTATCCTTCTGTAGAATTCTGGGTGCGTAGTATTAAGAAGTAGCGAATAGGAAGCCTCATAATTAATCCCCCACCAACTTCTCCATCAAAATTTCTGTCCTGGCACTCAGTGGTATCAATTAACAACACAATCATTACGGGAAATTTTGGGACAGAAGGAGAGTAACAAACCACAGACCAAACCAATGAAGAGATGCACTAGCCAAAAGAAGAAGACTAAAACGAGTGTCTTCCTTGGGTTTGCCAAAAAGGTTGTCTCCAATCAGTGTTGTATGCGGCTCTTCTTACAAGTGCGTCACTCCTCTAAGCCAATTAGGCGAATTGTTAAATTTAAAAATTTAATTAAAAATAAAAGAAGAAGGAGAAGGAAAAAAGTTCTCGAAAACATTTACGGTAATTAGCCTCACCACATTAAAGAAAAAAAATAATTTTTCTCAGAGATTAAACTTTTCGCGAGTTAAATAAATGAAGAAGAGGAGAGAGCAAAGGGTATAATGGCAGGGGCGGAGAAAGGAAGGACACATTAAAATGCAGATTATTCTACTATTTACGGCAGAGTTGCGATAAGATTTTTTCCTAACTTCAAAACAATTTTTTGGGGGATTTTACTAATGAAAAAAAAGGTAAAAACAAATCTGTTTACATATGTTAACGGCAGAGTTGAAAATCCGGCATTATACAGAATGCCTAAGGATTTTGAAACATTTTTTTTTATTATTGGTAGGTGATAATATACTTCTAACTGTATACTCCTCTCCTGTGTTAAAATATTTTCATACTTCAGTCATTGTATATAGTGCTGGATATCAAACTTGTAATATATAGATAAAAATCCCATTATCTACATTACAGATAAAAATTAAGTTTTCAAAACCAGGGAGGTACTAGTCCAGGGGTGTCAAACTCGAAAGCTAACTTGGGCCAAATAAACAATGTTTAACTTTAAGTGGGCCGCAAAAAATCAATGTTCATAGATTGAAATATTTTTATTATGAATAGTATATCGTAATAAACATATATAAAGTTAATTTATTGTATAAAGCGATCCGTATAGTTTATAAATAAAGTATATAAAATTTTATACGCTGGTTTCGTTTCTAATTCACATTTATTTTCACTTTGCTTGGAATATATTGACTGGACCGCAAACATTTTCATAAAATTTGACACCCCTGGACTATTCCATTTACAGGCAAAGGTCTGATGCCAATAGGAGGTTGGTTTTCCCTCCTGGAAAAACTTTTGAAGAGGAAAATTTTTTGTTTTCCTTAATGAAACCGAAATCAATTTAAAAAAGTAATTAATCACCACAATTAAGAATTTAAAATGCAAAATAAAAATAAAAATTTTTGTGAGAATTTAATTGAATAATAAAGTTTTTGCTGTTGCTGTTGTACAAGTTTCACAATTGTTTTTGTTACGCAATAAATAATATGTCTGAGATTTCTCCAGTAATCAAATTTTCAAGCAGTGTGCTTCCCTCCGCTTCCCCACTCTCTCAAAAACTTCGTGACAAGAGTTTTCCCAAATCCAGATGGCCACCACGCGAGCTGTTGGCTCTCTTTGAGACAGGTTTTCTATAGAACCTGAACGACAAAAAACAAACATCTCCATTTTGGTTTAAAACTTTTCAATAACAGGCGTGTCTCCTTCCGAACGGGTTTTTGTGCGATTTTGTAGTCTTCAGATTTGGGTTTCTGTTGGGTTTAAGCGAATGGCGACAGATTCTCGTACAAATGAATTATTCGAGCTCTTGTAGATACCAACAGCAAAATTATTTACTTCTCAGAAGATTCGTGTTATCTATTAATATTATTATTAACAGTTGGTAGTCATTAGGTACCGTCATCGTCACAAAAGATGCTAATGTCTAGGTGGGTTCAAGTTTCAAGACGTTCCGTTTTGTCTTTGTAAAAACCAAAACGTGGATGTGTAAAAGTGAAAGTTACAAAAAAAGGAAAGCGGCAGGGAAAATGATCCCCGAAAAACCCAGAAAGCGCGTAAAAGTCACGAGACATCTTTCCGCCATTAAAAAAATAATAAATTCGCTAAGTGAAAGCGATTATTTTGAGCTTTGTTTCATTTCCCATTTTCCCGAAAACGTGGTTTCGACTTTCTACTTCTACCAAGACAAACATCATTTCCATTTTTTCCGAAAGCTTATGTTTAAACAAAACGTCGCCATTTTCTTTGTGAGGGAAGAGAACGGGCGATTCTTAAAAATTTTGAAACTCTGAGCAAACACGAATCAAACTGGAAACATGACACTACTTTCACTTTGACTTTCAGGTTTTCTTCTCATCCTCGACCTCTCTGAACAAAAAGGCGGGAAATTTGAATTAACTTTAACACAGTTTCTCATTCGACTTTCCTCGATGATGATTTTGTAAAGGTTTCTTCACCTCATGACCCCAAAATCGATTCCCACACATTCACAACTCTCTGAGGGTTCTCATTCATTCATTCAAATTTTGAAAGCAGTCACCGAACAAATTATTGTTCAGTTCAGGTGACTTATCATAGTTTTGACAAAATCGGCATCTTCAACCTTTCTAAAACTCTGGTTCATTCGCATTAAAAGTTAACCTAAATGCAAACTGTTGCAATTAATGTTAGTAAATTTATTTTTACGGCTGTTGCGCCGCTCAAAGTCAAATTTTTGGAAAATTAAGAGAATTTCCCTTCACCTCGTTCAAACGCTGAGCCTACGTTGAAACCTGCATGCGCTTTTAGTGGTAGGGTTTAGTTTCAAATTCAAGTCGCTTTCATAAATACTGCACACTGTCTTAGAGTCTGTGGCGTTCCCCACATTCCTAATTCCGGAATGGGTACAGTGAAATGAAGCAGCCGACAACCGAAGCTAAATTCATTCAGTCCCGGAGCTCCACACCCATCAGGATCCTTGCATTTTCCATTTTGATTCTAAATTATAGTTATAATAACATTTTATATATCAATATACATATACGTTCGGAATTAGTGTTGTCTTCGTTCATCTACAACGATACAACCTGGTTCCGACAAGTCTTTATTTTATAAATAAATTTGCAAATCCAAGACCAAAGTTTCTTCTGTTTTAAGCTGTTTCCAAAAAATTTGAGCGGAAAGCCGTGAGAAGCAAAGTTTAGACTTCTGAGAGAACCTACGACTTTATAAGAATATTGATATGAAATTGTATAGAAGTGTGCAATACTTTTGAAATAATTTATGGCCAAAAAACTGAACACCGTATAAACCAGAAGACTAACAATACTAACATTGGTGTTATGAAGCCTCTATTTTCTCACAGAGTGTTTGGCACTGATAACATTTCCAAAAATTGTGGGAGGAGTAGTGTAGTGGTTAAAGTTCCTGACTTGGACGCAAATGGTCGTGAGTTCAAATCCTGTTATACCCCAAAAAAGGGGGAAAAACGGGATGAAAACCACCACCACCACATATTTCCAAAAATTTGAGTAAATCTATAGTTCGTAAGATTTTAAGAAGAATGAAAACCAAAAATCTCAGTATAAACGGAGCGATATTGATTATCCCTGCCATTCCAAGTGATCCAAACATAAATAATTGAAAATAAGAAGTTTAAAAGTCAATATAGTGTTGGAAGGATTTTGAATTTAGTTTTGGAAAAATGACTGAATGCCAACTATTGCTTTTATACTTTCCTGTTTCGTAAAACTTTTCTAAGAGTTATTCTCGCCGGTGGGAGAAACACACCCAATCTATCATCTCTTTCTGACTGAAATTATCTGACTTCCGCAAAGAGAAGCAAAAAGGAGGCGGAAACAACCTCCAACTTTTCCCCACTTTCGTTCTACTTTCATCGTTTTCTATAAACATTTTCGTTTCTTTCCCAGCCACCACCAAAAAAATTTTGGCAAAATTAAAGCTCCGAAACACTCAGCGATGGTGAGGGAGATGACCAGTGTGTTAGCGAAACCGACAGATTCGAGGTAAGAGAAGACAGCAAGAAGTGAGGGACAAGGAAACGGGTTAAAATTGAAAACTATGAGAAAATGAATTGAAAAAGTCAAATCGGGGAAACTTTTCAAGAGTTTCCCTCCAGAAGCAAGAGGTTTCCCGCTTAACAACCCCTAGAGAATCTATTCAGGCTTCCTAATACAATTACAATGAAGAATGCTGTACAAAAGTTCCCTTCATGACGTACACTCTGAATAACAATTTCTATTTCTTTACTTTAACTTTAATGCAATTCTAATTTTCCTTTTTTCTTTTTATTTATTTATTTATTTCTTTTCTTCTTCTTTTATTTTTTTAAACTTCATTAACCTTCTCTCTGTTAAAAAAAAGTTTTTAAATTTCTTAAGTTTCAATGTGCGCAACAGTTTCCCCAATATATGTGTGGTTTATTAGAAAGTTCTGTCCGATAATGTTACATCGAGTTTAAAACACTTTCACCCAAATTTTTACTTTTCCTTTTTATTACTGAATATATACGTATATACTGTATATACTAACCTGAGAAATGACCTAAAACGAAGGTGATTCGTGTCAGTGTGCGTGATCAGCACAGACCTAATAAACGGACAATGGTAGGCAAATGGCTGATGGCCCAAAAGGCCATCGAGGAGTTTGTCTCAAGCTCTTGTAGAGACAACATGTACGACAATCAATAAATATACGACTTGGAAAATATTCAGTCAGCATTCAATCATTTCAACAGCCAAGCATTTCTTCCATTACAAAGCATAAAGTTCATTTAGGCTACTGTACACTACTATTTGAAGACGACTAGACGTTGTTTGATGCCCTAACTGTCTACTGCTAGGTTATTCTGCTTTAATCAAGCACCCCACACTAGCGCTCTCTATCAATTAGCGAGCGCGAGCTTAGTTTAGAGCTAAAACTATTTTGCTGAATCAAAATCAGAAGAGATTTTCATTCATTCTTGGTACTGTCAACACTTTCTAGGTTTGTCTGCTTTGCTTCTACCCCTCCTCCAGCCAAATGTGCGCCGTCATGGTTTAGTCATTAAAGGTGTAAGACAAAATGAAACGCTTCGAATTTTAAGAGGATAAGGAGTCCCCATCTCAAAAACAAACTACAGCTACAAAGCTACAAACAACAGCTAAAAACTCCTTCTACCAAAGTCACCTTTAAGTGACAACACTGATTCAGTTACTCAGTGTCAAAATTTATAAAAATCTGAACAGAATTCGACCCGGCTTTGAAAAAGCCTCGCTGGCTCTATGACGTCAATAAGCTGTACTGTGTATTCACAAACACATAAATCGATTCCTGTGAATTTGAAACTTTCCAAGATGGCGGATAGTATAAATGATGTTCAAATTATATAGCTACAATAAAAACTTGAGCACAGAACCGACTACTCTGAAAAGACATAAAACAATACGCGATTATTTTGATTTCAGGAATTCACAACATTTAAGTCGACTTTGATGTCGCCATCTTGTAACTAGAATTCTCGGAAGGTCGTCCTTTTCAGAATGACGTCTATGCTGGATGAAATCAAAATATTTGATGCGCATCCGTTGCCGGCAACTAATTAGTCAACAAAGCCAAATATCAAAAGAACAAAAATCGACGATTTCTTTCCAACAGCGGAATTCTCACTGATGAAAAATAAGAAGACAAATCTTTTCATAATAACCACATACGTAAATATATCATCTTATAGTGGTAAGTGAGGAGGAGGAGAAGAGAAAAGGCGGGGAAATATGGCAATTAGCGTGATGTGGAAATGAGTTTATTTTAGGTTCATTTATGGTTGACGACGTAAATTCCGGAGGCTAAACTTTTCACGATTTCCAAATGGTTTCTGATCCGGGTCCCATCAAGGCGAACGCCTAATTGGATTATCGGACGATTACGACCATAAACCTCAAAATGGATGGCTTTTTATGATAATTAATGTTTATGTCTTTTTCCGAAAATTTAAATGGAAAAGTAAAAATTTTTAATCGTCACCGAAACATTTTCGGGTCGCTGGAAAATTATTGCCCACGACTTTTTTGTTTGTTTTCGTTTCGTACATCCCTTCTGCTGTTGAGATTTAAGGATTAGGTAGGTCCTGACCCTCTTTTGTTTCTCCTGAAGGTGAAATTTTTTTTTATTATTCTTGACACTCCTCTTGTAGTATAGTGAGACTACAACAGTACTGCTGCTGCGCTTGAGTTGACGGGATCATTAGCTATGTGTCACCTGTCGAAATGGATTTTCATCTGAAGAAGGTTCCCTTGGTGTACGTGTTCGTCATCTTCCTTATTGATGAGTATAATAGTATAGAAGTTGTCCGAATTTGAAGTTGTGTTGTTGTTTATACGTGACACTTTGATGATTCTGGGCTGCCAATAACGATAACCTCTAGATAAAGTGGCAGGAACTTACGACTGGTTGGTTGTGTCCTCTTCTTGGTATCCGGTGACAAACCCACACCAGGCAAACATCTATTTCACATAGAAATCAACGCTGTTGGACAATTTTAATAAAGTTAAATTCAGTTCACGCGTTGTGAATTGAGAATATTGCGAATGCTCAGATACACAGAGTACTCGTCTCCAGCAGTGATCAACAAAACTTCAACAACTTCGGTGAGTAATTTGACGAATAAGAATGATCCAGCTGTCGTGTTTTCCCTCCAGGTGCCCGACAATAGCTCCTACATTCAGCCAAACCTGCTTGAACTGAGGGAAATAATTCCATAAACCGGAAATGATTTCTTAGGCTCTCATAAATTTCATACTAACTCAAAGTCGGGGGTCATGGTTTAGAATTTAAGGTCAGGGATAAATAATTGGCGATAATAAATTGGTTTTAAGGAAATGAGAAGGGAAAAAAATGAGGTGAATTCAAATTGATGAACATTTCTCAAGGAAAATATCTGAGAGTTTCTTCGGTAAAGCCGTTCGCTCAGTTTTTCACTCAACCAACCACTTACTCTATTTAAATGCGAGCTGACAGTTTCTTATCTCCTTTGATTAATGATCAATTTTTTTACATTAATAAGATTGTAAAAGGAAAAAAATATCCGCTTACTACATATAAGATGATTAAACGTCTTCCTGTCCGACTTTCTTGTTTTATATTTTTATATTTTCAGGCTGTCAGGTATTTTACATAAACGTTTCTCATTGGTCGATTATAAAATTGTAATATTCTGATAACAAGCCAGCTTGAAAAATGCCGGTGAAAGAATTTTTGAATGGATCAATGAGAAGCGTGTAAAGAAATACCCCCAGGAAGTTTTTTAGTCTATCAGTCGGAAGAAAATCTTTGGTAAGAAAAATTTCAGATTGGCCAGTTGAGTTTGAGCCTAAAAATACCCTTTGGAAACTTTGAATTGACTAATTGTTCAGATTTGCCGCCAAGAAATGTAAATTTTATTTAATTCAATGTAAAGTGATTCATTCGGCTCAAGGCCAAGAGGCTCAAAAGAAAAGGAAGTGTCACAAAAGGCAGCCCGACTGAATCACTTCTTATACCTGTAAATATTCACGAATTGTAAAATGACCCATCCGGACAAAGGCTCAGGTATGTTAAGGAATGTTTCATTGTTTTAATAGCCCGCCCGGATGGGTCATTCAATGAATTTCTTTGTTTGTCAACCCATTTTGGGGTATGAATACTACTCCAATTCATTTAATAAAGATTCTGAATTCAGGAATCAGTGGTCTCGTTATTTAACCTTACCACACTTCACCACAGGGGTGATCTTAAGGCAGAGGTCCATTGTCATACTTCCTCATTTCACCATCAGCGACCGCCACAGGAAGAATCAACCCTGAATCGTCAGGGTTTTCTTCGTTCGAAAGTTCGAACACTAATCAAAAACAAATTTGAAACAAACCAGTGAGAGAATTTTGAATCCATCAATGGATGAGCCTAAAACAGGGATGGCAAAACAATGGCACGTACCAAAACAAAATTATTCATTAGTACTAAATTTTGATATAAATTTCTAGTACACCCATTTTAGTGTCTTGAATAGAACCGTCAAATTTTGCATTTTATTCTTAAAATATGGCACGGATTCTATCGAAGTATATTATATAAGATGAGTATTAGATAAAATTGTTTAAAGAGGAATTGCTTTTACTGTATTTGTTTATACTTATACTTACGTATAGTTTTCACCACGCTAACACTTCGAATGAAATTTTATTGTGGCACGTCACCTACTTAAAAATTTTTATGACTTTGTGGCACGGACATCAAAAAAGGTTCGCCATCCCTGGCCTGAGATACCGACGAGAAAATTTTTAAATCGACCAATAGGAAGGGAGTCTGCAAAATATCAGTCGGAAAATTGCTGATTAGACTAATGAGAAGCGTTCATGGAAAATTGTGTTAAGAAATGTTTTGAACCGTCAAACGAGAAACGAGCTTAATAAAACCGTTACGAAATTTTTGAATCCACCAATTACAAGCGAACCTCACAAAATTTGTAAGAAAATTTCTAAATAGACCAAAGAGGTAGTAAAATTCCCACAAGAAAATTTTTCAATAAGCAAATTAATCAGAAGCGAGCCTGAAATACCAACTGGAAAATTTTTATATCAACTAATAAGAACCGATAATTTTTTAATTGGTCAATTAGAAGCGAACCTAATACTTTTGAGACATTTGATCGATGAAAAGCGAACCTAAAATACTCAATAGATCAATTACAAATGAGCCTTAAAAATCGGTTGGAAAATTTTTAAATCGACCTACAAGAAGCGAGTCTGCAAAATACCCTTAAGAGATTTTATAAATCGTCCAGTCAGAAACAAGCTTGAAATGAAAATCCTCAGAAAATTTTTAAATCGGCCAATTAAAACTGAGCCTGAAGAATATCCGTGAGAAATTTGAGGGATGAGAAGCGATCTTGACCTAAATTTGATTTTTATTTTTTTAGATAGTTTTCTGCTTACACGGTATCTTTTGTTAACATACATTTATCAATTATTATAACGTATATTACAGTACTAGCTTCGTATTTATATATTATTATTGTGAGTTGAGAAAATTTAAATTTTAAACAACAAATTGTGTGTAGGAGTGAAAAAAATTGTTAAAGTGACTTCTTGGAAATGACGTGACGTAAACATTCGAGATAGGTAACAAAAGCCTTTCACATTCAACGTCAACAAAATGAATGAAATTTGTCATCATTGTCAATGAATGAAATTTTTCTTTATAATAATATAATATAAAAGTCAAAAGGGTGAGAAAATTCTCATTTTCTTAAAATTACACAATTCGAAAATATGCAAAACACAACAGTGAGCACATAATTGATGGAATAGCCGAGCTAGAAAACCTTTTCCAAGAACTCTGTAGAAACTCGTTAATTGATTTTGAAGAAGGTTGAGCATAAATAAAAACAAAAAAGGTTGGAGCCACTTTCAAAAGTCCTCACTTTGTATGGAACAGACTTTAAAGGACCACTGAACTCAGGAGTGTTTAATTTGTTACTCCGCTGAACCTTACTCCTCGAAAGTTCATTACCACTGTAGCGAAAGGTCGTCAAAACAAAGAAAGGCTTTGCCATTATCAACCTCTCCAACTATTGATCTTTGACCCGATCGTGTCTCGATCTTTCGTGATCTTTTCTCCGAACTGTGTTTTAATTCCTCGAGACTGGATTTAACATCTCATCAAATGAGTGATATATTACAGTATATACATCAGAGTTTCTCATACAGTTATAGAAGAAATGATGTGGCCGCGTCCTTGGTTGAAGCCTCAACAAAGACCGGCTAAACTTGAGGGAGAACAAATCGAGAATTTCAAAAAGAGCTTTGTTCCTAACTGAAAGTTGTCTTTCACAGCTCAACATATTTATGCCGAAATCGAAAGCTTAAAAGCTCATAAATATGAACGAAGCAACAGTCCTTGCTGAACACGAGCAAAACGGAAGTTTGATATCTTATCCAAAATTATGTAAATAACATGTTTCTCTGTGTCTGCGTTTCTTCTTCTTCTGCGTCACGTTACCTTATTCCGTTTAAAGGATCTGGATAAAAGGGAGCATAGAATGAAAGAGGAGGAAGTGGAGGAAGAGAAAAGAATCAGCCGAACATTATGCAAACACTAGAAGGATATTACAAAAAGTGGAATTACAAACGAGCCATTTTTTTTATTTCCTTCAGATTCCTTACACACATGGCTCCGGTTATTTTGAAAGTGGTTTAAGTTCCTTTTCAAGGAGTTTGATGTTTTAAATTTGTAATAATTAAAATATAATCAAATAGACTAAATAAGCTATCGTGGTTGTGCTACTACACTGTTTTACACTTCGTGAGGTCAACTATGGGCATCACAGCGCTCACCATAACTTTGTGCGCCCATTTCGTCGCTTACACTAGCCGCAAATCCTTATAGTTCGAAGGTTTATGACTTAAAAAAACGGACAGAAACCCCTTCTTCGGATATTACTACGAAATAAATTTTGCTTATGAATTAAGAGAAAGGAAAAGGAGAGTAAATAATGCGAAATAAGTTCTTGGAGAAAAAGTCAAAAAAGTTAGAGTGGACGCGAGATGGATTGCTAAGGATCTATTAACGTTTCAATCTTATTAGACCTTCGACCGCTCCTAATTTTCCTTCCTCAAAAGGGTCCAAAGCGTGACTAAGTAATCCAAGACCAGATTATTGTACTTTAAAAACCATTTTCAAAACCTTTTGTCGGAAACCAAAAAAACCTCCAACCTCATTTCGTCCATTTTAGGCCAACATCCCAAAATCCATTTTGTGTATCAGTTGAGAGTTTCTTGCGAAGCGCACCATAGACAATAATAATATTTTACCTACAGAAAAATCAGATCAAAATTTAAAACAGTATAAACTCTGTCTCTGTCTTCATATCGATCTGTTTACCCTCCTCTCTCTTCCTGTTCCTTTCGTTTGACGAAAGCTCTGAATCTTGTGACTCGATTTTAATACCTTTTAATGTTCATCTTCACCTTCTTCAGAGGTGTCCTTTTGTCCTTTTCGATGAAAAGTGAATTCTTTAAAGAAAGAAAAAATTTCTGGCTTTCTCACATCCCGGCATTTTGTCTGTTTCTTCTAAATAATCAAAGAACAATAAAATAAATTACAGTCGAGAGGCAAAACGACCCTTTTTTTAAGAGCTTTCATTCCTGTTGTCACGTCTCTCATTACTCAGAGTGCCCTTTACCGATCCCAACGGACTTCGAAATTATTTTAAATTTATCATGTTCTGACATTTTGGTTGAATTTCGATTTTGTTCAAGGTCTCTTTTTTTTGATTTTCAAAGTTCTTTCCAAGACACCCCTTCTCCTCCCTACCCCCTTCCACCTCCGGGTTTCCAATCGGAAACTTTTTAATTTTTAAAACTCCAATGAAACCTGAAAAGACTTTGTCGCCTTATTATAACAACTGTAAGCGGTGCATTATTTATGAGCTTTTATCTATTACAGCTTCACCGGAAGTTATCTATTGATTAAGACACCAGCTTAATATTTGAAAAGATTTGAATATAAGGTCTGAATTTGATTTTCATTCTAAAAGCAAAAATTTTGATTTCTGTATTCGAGTATCCATTCGAATATCCGCAGAGGATATTAAATTCTAAAACTTTTTTTGAAAGGAAATTTTCTCTCTCTCTCTTGCCTTAGCTCTGTATTTTTATATAGTTTATCTTGTTCTTGAAATTTGTGTCTTTTCCATTCGTGGAAAAAAGAAATATTGAGGAAAGGACGAGGAAAGAGAGAGAGAGAGAGAGAAGAGAAAAGGAAAAGCAATTTTTTCCTTTCTAACTTTCACAAAGGAAGAAAAATTAGTTTTAAAGTTCCGTAGGCAAATTCGGTTTTTGTGGTTAAGAAAGTTTCACTGACAAACTTGCGAAATCATGTGTCACATGAGATGAAAACATTTGAACCACACTACATTTTTTTTTTCTAAACCAAAATTGTGAAAAAACTTTATTTTTGGCCCTTTACCTTACCCCCGGCGCTCCCCATCCTTTTTTGTCCTCTCCAAAAAGGTAAGCTTGCTGTTGTTATTTAGTCGTTTTGACTCTTTCGTATTTTGATTACGTCACAGGACACGAATATGTTCTAAGAATATATTGATATGATAGTGGTAGTTATTTACTGCCCGGGTTGAAAGTGTGGTGGCTGAATGAGCTTCTGCCTGTGCGATGTGAGAAATGAGTATTTTATGGCTCCAATAAAGCCACACACATATTACATCTACCGGAAAATGATATCGAATATATAAAACGTTGGGGTAAAAGTGATAAATTGGGTGAATATATATAATTACCAGATATTATTCATAATCACCAACTAAACTTGGTAAAAGTGACAAACTACTGTTCACAGAGCTTAGGGCCTCAACGAAGTTGCGCCAAAGTACTCTATCCTGAGCGAGGGCTTTCTGCTCTCCCCAGGACTCCCCGTTCCCCTCCTGTTCCACGGAGTTTCTCCACGATGCCTTAGATCTGCCTCTCTTCCTTTTCCCTTGGGGGGTTCCCTTGTCGTTCTAACTCCGTTTAATCTTTCCTTAAGGTGTGGCCGATCCATTTCCACTTCCGCCTCCGGATGTGGATATCTGTTCTTTCTTCTTGTGTTATTTTCCAAAGGTCTTCGTTGGCTATAACTTTCGGCCAAAATATTCTTAGTGTCCGTCTAAGGCACCTATTTGCAGGCTTTTTTGTGGTGTCCGGAGTGACTTTCCATGATACACATCCATATAAAAGGACTGACTTGACATTAGTTCTGAAAATTCGAAGTTTGGTTGCTCTAGAGATGTGTCGTGATTTCCAAACGGCTGATAACTGCACGAACGCCGCGTTCGCCTTGCGAATTCTTGTTTTAACGTCCGCAGCTGCTCCTCCATAGCTGGTTACCATGCTTCCCAGGTATGTGAACTCTCATAGCCTTTACTGCCAATTTTATCCAAATGGTACAGAGGAATTTACTCAAAGTTTGCTAAGATTCCAGTTGAATATTTTATAAACCAGCCGGTAAATGTAATAAATATTCAGTAACGGGTCACATTTACTAAGTTTACTTGGTGATTATGAATAATCGTCGGAAATACTAGGTGTAACGCACAGAACCGATATTGCTTTTCCGGTTCATCGAATACACCCTCAAGAGGAGAAAGTGACAGACCAAACAGTGAGTATGGGGATAGTATGACTGTAGACCTATGACCAAAAAGAAATGAAGTGGAAAATTAAGGGAAAAAAATTACTCAACATTTGACTTTGTGCGTTCCCCTTTGTCAAGGCCTATTGTGGGTTTAGATAAGCTTTGAAACAGGATTTAGAAAAATGAGACAATTTCGCTAAAACCACTTCAGCAGTCAGTCAAACAAAAAAAGAGAGAAGATCAACCCCAACAGTATCCAACATCCCACTGAATAAATGGACTTCAACTGAAGGGAGATCCCTGTTCTGGTCTATTGTATTGGTCATTAAACTAGAAAGAAGTTCCTTTTCTAAGGTTCGATCTCTTTTCTTTGAGGTATTCTGGAAAATTCGATCCAGTTACAGTCTTAGAACGTTACTTCCTCTTTCAAGAACCTCACACGCTACTCTTCGACTTGTAAACTCGAACCGACAAGAAGTTCGTCCAAACTTTCTCAAAGGTTTTTACAGTCTTTGTGGCATCGTTACTAGCTCAAACAAAAGTCTTAAGATTCGAGTTAACTAACTATTCCAACAACTACTATGGCAAAGATTTCAAATTTTACATATGCTTCTCTGCGGTCTAAAAGTTTTACTACATGATAAGACTCGACAGAACAGTAAACAAAGAACAAAACAATATGGCGTCCCGATGGCCGACCTTTTTTCTCAAACAAAAAGTCGACTTTAACTAAAACCCAGAGGAAGTAGTCAACCTGGTTATTCACCTACAAAATCAACAGGAAGTCAAAAGAAGTCCAACAGAGTTACGCTTAAAAAAAATTCGAACTCCTAAGATGAAATCAAAACTGAAAAGGTGAATGGAAGCATTAATTAGTTCACAAAAAGCGTCGAAATTGTTCGGCACGATCAAAAAAGATTTTTTTCCTTTAGGTGAGTGGTGGGGGATGAGGGAAGAGAAATTTTATGGCATCAGGAGAGCTTTCAATAAAGATTGACATTAATTGTATTAGGAAAAATATGAATGAAATTGAGAACGCTTTTTTCTCTTTTTCATTTTTTTTTGTAATATTACAGCTTTCGATTCTTTCACGCTTCATTAATATTGTAATTTTTGGAATAACGCGGTCCAAAAGCTTATCTTTGTCGAAAATTAAAGGTTCTTAGAAAAAGAACTCATCAAAACATTTATCGGGAAAATGATAATGAAAAAGAAATATTTTGGTGACGTCATTTCCTTTCCTTTGAGTTTCTCCAGCGAATTCTTTTAGTTATTCGAGTTGATTTTCGAAAAAAAGAAAAGTTTAAATAGCTCCAAAGTTCTTAGATCAGTACATGCTCTTTAAGTAGTGAACTGACTAGGTAACTATAATTCTACAATGTGCAGGGCCTGTCCCAAATAATCCCGGAATTATGTTTGAGATTATTTTTTTTAATATCAGTTTGTGATCTGTTCAGAACATTCCCTCTCAGTTTGTTACCGCCACCAAATTCTCGGCCTCACATTCCCAATTACATAAAATTTGGCTCAATTTACTTGCGCCTAAAATCGCAATCCTGCCTACAAGTTAATGGCAGTATTCGACAGGACGAAAAACTGACAAAAAGCACTGGTATTGCACCTGTACTTCGCATTTGGTTTGTGCAATTCTCAGGGATCTCTGTTGGTTTTTCCGTGACATTGTTCAGCAGTTGTAGTCAAATGTTTTTGGTCTTCGGATGTTTTTTAGCTGTTGTAACTACTACTGCTTAATAAATATTAGCTTAGCAAATGAGTTGTAATTTGTTTCGGACTGGAATTTGCTACTTCCATTGGTTTTGGGGTCAAATCTACGTAACACAAACGATAAGAATCTTCAGCTATTATCTAATAGTCGCACAAAGAAATATTAAATTGAGTGAACTACAATATGTAGTAACAGATGAGCTTTTTGAGTAATAATTAACTCAACTTTTAGATTTAGTTAGAATTGGCCTAACTCATTTCGATAGATCCTCACGCAACTTGAACCAAACTACAATCAAGAAATCGCCCAAGATGTATCTGAGCTACAGCAAGAAGTTAGTAAATAAGTTCAAGATGAAGACATAAACTGATTTCAACTTTCTATACACATCAACTAAAAATCTTCCTGTCTCTAAGTCTGTCGGTCTGGGTTCGAAACATCTCCTAACAACAATCACATCATCACTAACACTTCAATCGCTAAAAAACTTTTATGGGAAGCCATTTTATAAATAATGTACACAAACAAATACCTCAGTTCCTCAGATACTGTATATCCGATCACTAAGAAGGAAAAATTTTTTTTTCGTAGCCATTCTAAGAAATATAGAAAAAAAAATTCCTTTCTTTGACCTAACAGAGTAGAAGAAATGAGAAAGGGCAAGAAAGGATTCTGGTAAAAACTTTTCATTCGCAAAAGCTTTGCTCAAAAGGAAACTCGAATAAAAAGGAGATTCCTGATTTTAACATCGAAACAAGCCAGAAGAAAAGATCTTGATAATAAAAAGAAACCTTGAGAAGAAGAAGAAAAATTTTTCTATTCCCTCGAACCAAACGTTAAACCTTTTTTAATAAAAATTTTGGAGCGGGATGCAATTACACTCTTCTCCGCTATTTGCCCACCCCCACCATCTCCCTGCCCACAATCTCGAATCAATAGAAATCGATACCTCAAACCTGTCAGCTTCATTATCGTCATGAAGTAACTCGCCTCGCACTCGAAAGGAAATGAAATGGATTTTCCAGATTATATTCGCGATGGTGGATTTCATCAAGATCCCCGTTCGCCAGGAGAACTGTTACATGCGAACGGTTACGGAATTAACAATTCACTTTATGCACCAGCCTGGAAGAAAATTGAATAAGTTCGTGGTGGAGATGCATCTGAGAATTTTTAAATGAAACCAAATTTTTATATTCAAAACCCAAACGAGTTGAGAGTTAGGTCAGGTTGCTAAAGAACCTGAGTAGAGGTAAAGTTCTGGTTAACTACCACTTTGTAGTGAGTAGCCTAAAAATTGGAAGCTTTCTGAGTGAAGCTTCTTGTAATACAGTGTTGCAGAGTTCTTGATTATTGGCTGTGGTATTGTGTTTAGATGAGTATATATATTGTGTGAGGTTACCTGTATATTAGTAGTCTTATAGTTAGTGATTGTGGTGTGTGATTTGTGATTTGTTATGGGAGGAGTAGTGTGGTGGTTAAAGTTCCTGACTTGGACGCAATGATCGTGAGTTTGAATCCTCCTCCCGGACCCAAAAAAAGGATTACACCACTACAACCACCACTATAATTTGTGATTTACTAATTGTAATTTGTAATGGCTCCCTTTAGACGCCAAAGAGAAGTAAGAGAAATGTATATTATTATCTTTAAAACGAAGCCAAAGAAATTAACAGTAATTTGTACTAAACTAAACACGTAAACTGAAGACTTATCCAGCATCCCTCTGTAACAATCAACGACATCTAAACACATGACTAACCAGTGAATGATTTCTCCGACTACTGGTGTAGACATTATACCAGAACTCAACAAACAGAAGAGTTGTTTTGAGCTCTGATAACGTTTGGACACAACAGGATATGAGAGGACTCCACCTCACATCAGGCACTTTGGTAACTATATCACCGATCTCCCAAAAGAGAGTAGAAGTACCCTTTTGATAGACAGAAACGTACACTTAGCAGATAAAAAATAATAAAGTAATTACATCCGCTTTTACCTTCATCTTCTCCCTGCCCGTCCACCTCCCACAATAACACTACAACGTCCTTTAAAAGTAGTAAAACAAAACAAAACAAAATCCGTTTTCGACTTAATGACTTTTCCTAGGAGTCAAGTCAAATTAAAATGACTCTTGTTAAGACAAAGACGACAAAAAAAATTGGAAGATCTTTAATTGGATGGCACAGATTTAATTTGTAGAGAAAGACAAGAAAGAAAGAAAGAGAAGAAAAGAAAAGAAAAGAAAAAAGAGAGATTAAAACCCCTGAAGATGGACAAAAGATATAAAAGAAAGAATTATTCGCTTTCATTTTCCCTTCAGTATTTCGGGGCTTCTTTGATCATTGCGACCCAATTTCGAATTCGCACCAACCCATCTCTCTCTCTCTCTCTCTTTTACTTTTTCAATCTCATAGTTTCGTTCTCCATCTCCTGATTGAGAAAGACGGTCCCTCTCTTTTGTTTTCCAACCTTTTTTATCCCTTTTTTGTTTTAAGGATAATTCAAAGTAAGCCATGTAGAGATGGTGTTTTGATCGTATTGAAGCTTTGTGTTGTACATAACAGAAGGGCAAACCAAAATGGAAGGTACGACAGAGCTTTTGACTAAGATATTGCAATACCGACATTTTGAGACATATGGGAGGTCCGTGGTGTGGTGATTTAAGTGCCGGAATAAGAAGTGATAGTCGGCAGTTCAAATCCTCCTCCCGTATCCTGTTATACCCAAGAAGTGTGAACACCAACAGTACACCAACAGTTTTGAAGAGTTTTGTAACACCAGTATTCAAAAGTTTCAACACCACTTTTTAGTACTGACCAATTATAATATATAAATATAATGATTTCAAAAATACTGTAACAAAGACGAAAAGAGACTAACTAAACCAAATTTATAGTACCTACAAATTACCTACAAACCTATCCACATTCGGAATAAATTCGCTTAAATTCTCGAAGACAATGATGATGATACTTCTGTCGATAGTGGAAAGGAATTGTTTCGAACAAAAATTACGATTGGCGATAACTAAACAATTTCAGCAAAACCAGAACACAATACAGAAATCAAATACTGTATATGCAAAACCATACGATGAGGGATTTGAAGGTGAATATTTGGAAAAAGTAAATCGCGCTTTGCTAACACTAACTAGTGAAGATGCTGAAAAAGCGTTTTCGACAGCTTGTATATTGCTCAAAATTACGTTCCCGGCTTAACGACACTACAATTGATGCATTAAGTTTGTAAAGATCACATTTCTAAAAATTTGCAGTAGTTGGACAGACTGACTAATATTTAAATACAGGAGAATTTTCTTGGTCCGCTACTTTCTTGTGGTTCTGTTACAATTTATCAGTTAAAATGATCTTTTGTGATATTTACTCTCTAATACAGCAGGCAAACAAAACAAAGAAGTGACTGTCTTCTTCCATTTTCTAAAATCCCTACTACCAATTGTAATCGTTAAAACTAGAAGATTTCAACTACCAGAATCGATCTCTTTCATGTTAAAACATCAAAAACATTTTAAAACGAAACTTTTAACAGGTGCGAAAGAAGATAGATGGCCTAAAAAGGAGAATCGAGGTGCAAAGAAACCGCAAGAAAAAGCTCCAAAGGTCCCAAATAGCCAAGGTAGGGAAGACAGAAATCTCCAGTTATGAAGGGGGTGAAGTTGAACCAATTTGGGTTCATGTTGTCCTTTGAAAGTGCTTCAAGTTCACATGAAAATTATGTGACAAAGTTCTCAAGGTGATTTCGCAATTATTGAATTTTAGTAATTTGGGCTTTGAAACTCCTTTCAACTTCATACCCTTCACCAACTTATCTTTCCTCCTTTTCCTCTCACAAAAGGCTACTGACTTCTTCCTGTTATGAAATTCCAAAAAGTTTGGAAGCACTTTTAAAAGACTCTTCGGCTTGAACGTTTTTTGAATCGTCGAATTTTCAAATTAAACTTGCGAAAACCGCTCTTGGGAACCTCCATGTTTCCAATAACAAGAGAGAGACTTTGATGAGCTTGATAGCTTTACAGTATTCGTTAATATTGTAATTAGGTTATTATTGTATAATTAATATCATTTCATTTCTTTAATCGAGCGCTGAATCATGAAGGAAGATGTAATCAATAGCATTAACCACGTTTGAGCCTCGCGGCGGTTGAGAGTCGTGTGGTCTGGAACCCTCTTTCCACAACCTCCAGCATCACGTGCTGCTTGCTGACTCACTGCTTACATTTCACAGCAAACAAAAAATTTCATCAATTCGCGAGATAACTCAACCACATAAATGCACTCACCTCTAATCACGATTACTGACGGAAAGGAAGTTAGCTGAGTTAGCTCAATTTTAATGCCGCTTTAGAGACTTTAACTCTCAACTATTCGGCACTCAGCTGGTAACTTTGGAATTCGCGAACTCGTCGTCCGAACCTCTACAGACTTTAGAATTATTAGTTGGTTTGTTTACTCTCTGAAAACACTATTGTAGGTATATTTTTTTAAGAATTACGGGTTTGATAAATTTTTTTTACCTGATGAGTTTTCTGGGGTAGAAGACTAGCATCCTTTTCAGTGACGAGGGAAAGACAGTTGGAGGAGATGGAACTTATGGATTATTCTTAGTTCTATTTGGAGATTGTTGGGTATGTGAGATACAACAGCAGCAAATCGACCAGTTATGCGATTGTCCTTCAAATTTGTTTTCAACGAATCACTGAAATATTGCCATCAAGGGATAACTGATTATCAGTCCTTTTTGAGTTTAAGGAATTTTCTAATAGTTTCTCTTCGTTTTCAGCAAGTCATTCGCTTAAAACTTTTCTTTGTCATGAAAGCAAAAACAATCTAAAACAAACACCAAAATTTTAGATAGACAGCCATCAAACATTCGTTTGTCACCAACCTGAAACTCGAAGTTGGGATAAAAGCTCCATTCAGACAAAAAAGTTTCCACGTTTATTCGCTTTTTTTACGCCTTCCCCGAGTTATTTTCTGTAATTTCATTCCCAACAGGAAAATAATTCGCTAAGACAACGTTCAGAGAACATTCATTGTCGTAAGACGTTCTCAGGATTTTAAATTTGAAATAAAATTTATCGCTTTCGATGTCGATTGGATTGTGGAAAGCAATTTCTAAAGGAAAACATGGCCGAAAGCGCCACCTTTCGAACGGAAACCGAACTATTTGTCGCCGTTATAGTTCGGACGAACGCTTCCCGAGGCGTTTTCAAGCATCCAGAATCCCTTTTCCTCTCCTTTTTTCTTCATCTTCTTCGTAATCAAATTTTAACGTTAACATCAATTATGCGACTCCACAATTTTTGTTTATCTTTTGCCAAAATGTTAATTCCGACAAACTCTCAGAGGTAGGAGAGATGTTGGAGTTTCAAAAAAATTCATTTTATCAAGAAATTGGTTTTTATTATTGCCATTTAAAAATTTATTGCACTGAAATTATTTTTCATTTTTTTTATAAATTAAATATAAAAAGAAAGAAATTCAGTGCTTTAGGCAAATAGTTTAAAATCTAATTAAACTTTGTTAATTACGGAGCAAAGAATTCTTTTAGGAGAGAAAAGTATATTAATTTTCTTTTTAATGTTATTTCTTAAATTTTAATTTAAACTTTCTTTTTAAGTGAAAATTTTTAAGTGGAATTCTTTCCATCCTAAGTTTAAAACTTTCGAGTACCGTCATTGACAATACTAATAGTTTTGATTTCTCAAGTTACATTCCCTCCCTCTACAACTTCTGCATTCAGAAAAGATGGAATGTGGGTATAGACTCTTAAGACACAAATTTTTTTAAATTCAAACCTAACAAAATGTAACCCATAAAATGCTTATTATCAAAACTATAGTAAGCAATAAATAGGATGAAATGAGAGAAATACGCAGAGAGAGATATCAGAGCAGAAACACATTGCTACTTGCTGAAACTCATACAAAGCCCTCATCAACTTTTATTTTCTATCCTCGGTCTCCGAGTTTGTTCCCTCTAGAACCCTGAACTGGTTCAGTCTACATCACTCACTGTTATGGACTAGACTCCATTTTGTGACAGTAAAGAATTTAAAAGAGCAAAAATTCTTCATAATTCTCGACTTACAGCATAGAAATTATGTTGAAAGAGTTGAAGAGAACACTTCTTACCTCTCTTGAGTTGAAACAATTCAAATGAGTGACAATTTTTTCGTCCCAATTAACTGTCACCTGTCTCCAGTGTGAGACATTAAGTAGCTGGTCTGACTTTAAAGGAGCTTTTTATATAGACAACAGACCAGTGTCTTAACCCCGGAAATTGTATAACGTTAACTGGGAATCCGGCTTGAAGGAGAGGAGAAGATAGTATAGAAGAGCAAGAAAAGACTGAAGGAAGGGAATGAAATAATTAAAACGTTACCTTATGGATAATTGGAGCCTCTAAAAGCAGGTTTATCTAAATATGGAACTTTGATACAGCTTCAACTTTCTAACGTTTCAACAGCTGCTTTCTACATTGTGTTATTTGGTTATTAATTACATCTTATTTCTTGCGAGAATCATTTCTTCCTCCTCCAACAGCTTAAAACGACGTCACATTCACATGTCATCAACTGTTTAGAAATGATGAAGGTTTTTGATTAACCCTTGTTAGCCGACCAACTAATAGAAACGAGGGTTTGAAAAGCTTTGAAGAAACCTGTCGTTCACCAGAACAGAGTGTTCGTTTTTGGTGTCATCGACCTTTACAATCCAGTTATCTGTTATCAATTATATTATAAATAACTCATCAACAAATCTAATTGTATAAATCAACAAATTTAAATATTAATCAACCAGTATTATTCGAATCCTAAACATTAACGAGGCAATCCAATTTCAGGTGTAAGTCAGCTTTTCTTCAAATAAATAAAAATTATTTTATTTTTGGTTTTGAAAAATTACAATTTACAATTCATACATTACATTTAAACTTTTTCAATTGTAGCTTGTTGTCTTCAAGTGATTGTTAGAAGTTTCCTTAAAGTTTCCCAGAGAATCTTCAACCTCTTCAAAGATAATTTCTTGAACTGTTACTGACACACGTCTTGTTAATAATGTTGTACTGTTCGAAATGTCTGTCACCCCATATTTCTCCTATAATTTTCAATTAGAGGAAATGATTTTTGGTGAATTTTGATTTTGGCTACATAATCAAAGGTGTATCCATAAAAATGAGACTAAAACAATAAGCAATTAAAATAAAGACAGAAATAACTAAATAAATAAGAAAAACTTGAGCTACTCCACTCAAGCCCATGAAATCTTGATATCGATTGGGCAAGAAACATAACAGTGGTACATAATTGGTATAACATAACATTTGTATACAATTTAGAACATGTCCTCTTATACATAACCTTTTAAGTAGTCACCTCAAAGGAAAAATCAAATAAATAATCTGAATTTACACCAGAAGTACAGTACATAATACTAAGCAGTATGGTCTAATAACTTGTAGAAGATTAGTTGTTACGATTGTAATGTGGATATATCACTGTTTCCTTTACAAACTCAAATTAAAAAAGAAGTTATGATTACCTCTCGCATAGATTTTTTCAAATCAGTTTGAAGGGGTATTGTAATAATTCCTAGAAAATTCAAAATCCTTTTAAGCCTCTTGATGAAAAGTTTGAGTGGCCAGATTGTAAAGAGCTGACATAAAACATTTGGCTGTGGTGGATGTTGAGCCAATCGTTGAGCAACCAACTTTTGATGACGTCTGTATTCTTTACTTCCTTTTTTCCTCAGGTCTTTTAATCTGAGTCTTGATTTTTGCAGTGACCTAAAACAAATTTTTTTTGGAACTTTGAAACATTTGTAAATGACTCCAGATCCTGTGTTGTGATTTTATTAAATTTCAGGCTTACCACCTAATGTCTTGAAATTCTACTGGAGGCCTGTTCATCATGAAAAGGGTGATGTTGATGTAAAAGTGACAGAAATGAATGGCAAGAACCACAACAATTAATAAAATCCATAGAAGTGGAGTGTGATTATTTTCTTGCAAACGTAAGGCATCTTTTTCACAGGTGCTCTTGAGATCTGCAACATAATGAAATTATTTGAATATTTTCATCAAAATTTCTAGAATTTTACTTCCAATGTGCTTGAAAGTTGTATTCAGAAAACATTTCCTTCTACCATATTGCTTTTCAAAGTTACAGTTAAATTGATTTAATATAAACTGGGTGTTTTGCATTGGAAGGGTAATCAAACTCTCAACGATTAATTCAGTAGTCATACACTTCAAACACCTAACCACAGTTTTTTTGTTTCCTTCATTTTTCCAAGCCATCTGTTAAAAACCCTGACCCAAAAATGTGAGTACCTTACATCTATATTTTAGCAAATGAACTGCATCCCTATATTAATAAAAATCTAACCATTAACATGTTTACGAAAATTGTTGTTTGTTTGCAGAGTTGGCCGATTTAAAAAATTTTCCAAAATTTCCAGGAACTCTTCAATTTTTTGAAATCCATACTGAGCAAATGGAAAGCATGTTAATCCATTTGCAGCCTTTGTAATTCTATTCAATATCCTTCCATTTTCCTAGAAATGAACAAAATAAGTCTTTTTAACACATGATTACAATAACTTGAATCAGTGCATCAAATTAAAGATATGTACTTGATTCAAAAGGCAATTTTGATCAGAACACCACAGAATTGTACTGATTACGATTTGAAGTATTTTTGTGCTTGTGTGCTCGCTTTTCAGTTAAAGTATCACAAGTCTTTATTTTACCTTTCATCTTAGATTAAACAAAATAGATTTAGCTCATTAATCTCATAAATTTGTTTTAACGTCTCAGTTTTACATCTTCAGTCAGTTTCACAACTTTTTCTTATGCTAAACAAATCATTTAGTCTTCACTCTTCTTCCATGACGAGAAGGTTATACTTAGTTTTTGTCACTCCATTGTTCAGATTTCTTGCTGATTCAATATAAAATCACCAAATTGTATTTGTTGGAGGTATAAGCTGTCATTTCCAAACCTTTTTAATAAAATAGCTTTTTGATAGATTTTCTATTCAACACATTTACCATTTAATATGTAAAACAATTGTATTTACAATCTTTTTCTAACCACTACAACTTTTATCTCTTCTATTTCTTGTTCAAAAATTTTTAATCAATTATTTCTTTATTGATTTTGTTTAAATATAGTTGATTCTACATTCGTACGAGGTTTGTGATCTGTTAATACAATATGTCTGATAATTATTAATAAAAAAATGTTTTTTTAAATGAGAATTAACTCTTCACTTGACTTCCATTTTTGAACACTTTAACCGTTCTTTACCATAGAGTTCACAAAGTGAGAGAACACCATCGACATAAATAGTTATGTCAAGTATGTGCTTGTAATAAGTTCTAGATGACAATTTATTTTTTAATAAAATTTAACTATATAGCAACCAAGTAAATTTTAGAATTCTATAGTTTCGTTATTGTGGATAGTTGATCAGCTACATTGTTGAGTCAAGTTTACGTTACCTCATATTGACGTTTTGTTCGTTTCTACAGCTGAAATCACTCTGAGTGGCAGAAAGTTAGGTTTGAACCTAACGGTCAACCAATCACCTATACTAAAATTAGTTATACTAATCGCGAAAATTTAATTAAAGAAAACACAGCTCAATTACATACCATGTTTGGTTTCAGATGAGAATTTTCACAGTTTTTGTGATTCTGCTCCATTTTTTGATCCTGAAAATTCAAAAACAAACAAAAGAATATTAATAATTGAAACAATATGTAGATATAATGCAGTAAAGAAAATTTTCCTTTTTCAGTTTATCTATTAAGGAAAACTCTTTCTTAAGACCTCCTTTGCCCTAATGGTTAGTTCAACAAACAAACAGTGTTCCTATTGCAATTTAAAAATTTTGAAGATAATCAAAGTATACATAAATAAATCAATTAATCACTTGCCGAATTTGAAATAGAGCCTGAAAATTAGAAAATTTTCCTCACTATAGCAACGAAGGAGAGCTAAAACCCTTAAAAACGTCTGACTACTTTATGGAAATTTTTTTATCTGATAGAGTATTACTCAACATCGGAATTGCATTTCGGTTTTATAAAAAGCTTCCAATGAAAAATAAAGTTTTTACAAATTATTCCAATACCCTACTCAAATCTCAATGATCATCCTCCTACATACAATACCCAATTTAAAAATTTAATTATTAAGACTTCCATCATTTAAACCATTTTCAAAATTTTAGAGGTTTTAAACTAAAAAATAAAAGGTAGCAATTTATCAAACACTCTTATAAACGTACTGTCAAGTGGGAATATTCGTGACAGACGATTTCTCTACGATCAATAAACAACAAATTTTATCCTTGGCTCTTCACTAGCCCAAAACTCGATGGCCCGGCACGAATGACATGAAAACTCACAACTATAACTAAAATCGTCACTTTTAAGTGATAAGTAATATTTCCATTAGCTCACAATAAATAACAATTGAATCATAATTTAATGTTAAATCGGATGAATATTTGATAAGTTAGTTTGAATCTCACAACATGAACTCTGAGGTTACGACTGTTGCTGATAGTGATCAAGCCTAACAGAGAGGGAGGGTATTCGGTGAAACTATTGATTCAATAAATTCTCAAAGGACGAAATGATCATTCACAATCAGACACAAGTACAGTTAATGATAACTCCCAAGGGAATGGAGGAAACGGATTTGATTTTTACCTAGAAAGTTAGGAATCGGTATCGGTTTCCATCGCTGATGATAATCACGATTTAATTTATTTATTTATTTTTTCGACTGATTTAGATTTTATTTGTCATTTAAAAAACCATAAGAACTACTTAGCGCCACTTGAAAAATGATTTATAGGACTGATTACATAAGAAGAGAATTGAGGATACGAGTATTTATGTATTTATCAATAGATAAACTAGTGTCGACGAACCGGTGGGCCGTGAAAGTTACTAAGAGGTCCGCAAAAATTTCTGTTGATCAATCAAAATTGCTGATATTTCAAAAATTCATTCCCGCATTCGTGTGCCGACAATCTCAACGTTCACCCAAAATAAATTTAATGTTTATTCTCTAATTTATTTATCAATAAAATATGGTTCAAACCTGCGATTGTTCGGAGGTTGTTATCTTTGGTCATCCTCTCAGGTACGCTAACAAAACAAAATTTTTTGGGCCCGAGTTAGTCCTTAAACGATTGTTGTTTGTTTGGATAAGAAATTTCAATTCATTCGCACATACTTCTTCCCATTCGAGAACGGATAAGAATTGAATCCTAACGTCTTCATCCAAATTTTCAACTTCTTGTGTGACCCGTCACCTCAAAACCAAGTTTGCATCTCTCGACCACAGAATCCCATAAAATTTTCAGCCCCCCTCCCTCCAAAGCACCTCCTCTCGTCTGTCAGCTCATTATTAAAGTCACATGAAAATTAATAATACGATTCGCTTATTGATGACTTTACGAACATGGCTTGTAACGTAATCACTGTCTAAACACAAATCCACTTTTGAACACCAAGGTCATCATCACATGCACGAAAGTCTACTCGACCAAGTTTCGTTCACTTGATAGTGTGACATTCACGTCCGATTTGATTATTTGTTTCTTTTTTCTCTCCTTTATTCTTACGTTTTTCATTTTTTTACATCTTTCTTCCTTGCCCACGATGAATGTCGGTGGTAAGGTGTGTAAAATCATCTTTCAAACATCCAGGTAATTAAATCGAGTTCAGTGCCAAACGAATATTTATTTATTTATATTGAAACCTTGTCATTTCCTTTTTGATCATTTTAAACAATCTTGTGTGATCGGAAAGCAGAGATTTATATTTGTTTTTTTAAATTTTTAAAATATTGCCATTTCTAAATTTAGAATTGTCAGTTGGTTTTGTGAATAAACTTTTCCCTGTTGCCGTTGCTTGTGGTTCAAAATGTTGGCAACGGTCAGCAAACATCGAACACACGCGTGACAGAGTATGTCAATTAAAAATCCGTTTTCTCATTCTAGACATTTGATTTGAAGGCCGTTTAGGTTTTTCCCATTACCTCAGTGAATTTGTGCTTAAATAATTCTAATAACGATTTTGAAATTTTATTATTATCACGGCGTTCACAAAGTCAGGTTAAGAAGAGAACAATCTTGAACCATGGAGTCAGTTAACCATAGACTCAAATTAGGTGTTAGTAGTTTGCTTCTCTCCTCGGTATTATGTGGACTGTTTGTATTTTTCTATGTCCGACAGAACTTTTCTTGATAGTCGGAAATAAAATGAAACGACGAATTTTTCTTTTTATTGCCTAACAGAATTTTTCTATTAACGAATCTTTCAAAAGAATTGCACCTTTCAGAAGAACGAATTTTTCTAGACTGCATCTTTCCCCTCAAAGAATCTTTCTAAACCTGAATTCAACCAATCTCTGGTTGTTTGTTATGTGAAGATAGAACGACGACAAAACAATTGATAAGAAGACACAAACTCACGAAAAAGACAGACTAAAACAAATAAGCAAAAAAAATGTCGTTTGAACCCCAAACTATCTAAACAGTGTCTTACCAGTGAACCTTTTCAGAAATGGCCGTGTCAGGTTCGCATCAGGGGCGGCGTGAAAATGGACTGAGAACTATTATCAAATATATGTTGCGATAAAAGTGATCAGTCAGACGAATGGCTAGTATCCATAATCACCTTGGGGAAATGTGACCAGTCATTGAATATTATTCACATTTACCGGCTAGTTTATAGAATTTCCAACTAATTTGCTCATACTATAAATCGTCATGAAAAGACTTTTTATAAACTTGCCGGTGAATGTGATAAATATTCAAAAATTGGTCACATTTACCAGGCTTGGTTTTTGATTACGAATGATCGCCGGAAGTTATATGCACTTGCCGTTTGTCTATTAATACAATTTTTAGAAGTCGTAGGAGACCTCCCGTTTATGTCATAAGTAATGCACACTTTTGTAAATAAAAAAGTTTTATAAATAGTTTTGGGGGGAAAAACTCGTTCTAGAGTCCTAGAAAAAGAAATTAGGTTGATATTAATTTCTATAACTTCAAGTTGAAACGTATCCAAAATGTTATCACACAACACCGTAGGGTGGGTGGTTGAGGGGGTGGTTAACACAAGTTGAACCCGTGCTCTACAACAAAACTACTGCATTTGGCCTGGTCCCAAAAGAATCTTCAAAACCAAAAATGGAGTATGATAAACTAGGACAAGAACAACTTTCTTAGTCAAGTGTTATCAAGAGAATTCTGGTATTGTGAAACAAAAAGTTTCGGAAAAATGAAAACACAAATTTATTTAATTATTCTTCGAAATTTTGAAAAAGGGAAAAATCCAAAACATCCTTTGAACAGGAGGTTGAAGTATTCCGGAAAAATTTCAAGATTGGGTAACAAAAGAGCAGACAAAAAGTGGGATGAATGGAAATTTCGACGAGAATATTTTTTAACAAAATGAAAAAATTCCAGGAAAATTTTTCAAAATTATTTTTCCGAAATGAAAGTTGAAAAGAAATTTTCATGAATCGATAAAGAAAATTTTTCCTGTCGAAGCTTTTTCCTTTCAAACATTTCGTTCGATTCTGTTTTGTTTGGTATCTTATCAACTCTTACTATTGTTAGTGGAACAGAAGATCAATTAATACAAATGAAAGTAACAAGTAAATAACGGGAGGTTTAAAATTAATCCTTTTGGCTCCTAAACTGATAAAGAAAATTTTAGGAGAATCCAAAATTTGTTGTAACGTTGAAAGCGAAAATCTCAAAATTTGATTCCAGTTTTTGGATGCTTTCTTTATTTAACTCCCATATCGAGTACCTAGTAGTATAGATAGGTAGTAGAGTCCTCTCCAGTAGAAATTTGTTACCAATAATATAGCAAATCAATAATACTAATTTTATTTCTACTAAGAATTGTGTTAGAATTTGATAGGATTAGGTTTCTAGATATCTGTACTACTTACTCATACTTTTAATTCGAAATCGGGTGCTGAGAGGGAATAATTATAAAACAAAATTGTCGGAAATTTGGCAGCGACTACCCTTTGTCTTAGCTAAGGAAATCAAAGACACATCAAAATACTGTTTTGGTTAAAACGAATATTAGTACGATTAGTATGTAGGGGTTGGGTATATAGAACAGAGCAATGCTTTAAGTTTATCACCATAAATTCAGTCAGGGAGTGTTGTAGGTTTAAATCATTGGTTATACTATTGTCACAAATTCAGACAGCCCTCGTAATTCGCGCACTTTTCAAAAATTTTACATTTTAATCCTTCGGGATCGGATGTCTCGTCTGAGGGGATATTGTGTGATCAGGATCGGCTGTCCCCTCTCAGAGGATATAGGCTAGCCACTAGACTCTAACCTACCTTAATGAATCTTTAACTTCATCACATATATACATAGTGACAACATAATATACATATACAAACACATACATACTGAACAATAAACACAGTTTTGGGTTCTGATTTTATTACACCCCTCTACTTTCGAACATTCAGTATTCGCACAGACTTTCAGGAACCAATTATGTGCGAAAATAGAGACCCCACTATAAGTGAATAGTTTGGACACCACTTACTTCGTCTTGAATATCCAACTGTATTAAACAACACTGCAGTTATCAGTCGGTAATATTACTTCGTTTTGTGTTCATATTTAGAATGATGTCGACCGAAGGCATGGCGGCAGATGGGGTGGTTCCCCTGCAAGAGGGCAAAAGATTTTTAAAAGACTGTTTACTGGCACTAAATACAACTTCGGAAAACGCGGAACAGTTGGCCGAAGTTTTAATAGCAGCAGACTACAGGGGACATTACAGTCACGGCTTAAACCGTATACGTAAGTTGCAAAGGGACACACATTAATTTTCACCGGAAATAAGCATTTCGCCTGAAATTAAATTATTTTTATAGCCATTTACGTAACCGACATTAAAGAAGGGGTGTGCAGTCAAAATGCAAAACCAAAAATTTTAAAAGAAACCGCGGCAACAGCATGGGTAGACGGACAAAATGGCCTCGGACCTGTTGTTGGCAATTTCTGTATGGATCTCGCCATTAAGATGGCTAAAAAATGTGGAGTCGGTTGGGTGGCAGCAAAAAGTAAGTCTCAAGTTTTAAATTTATGTTTGATGCAATTCAATAATCCCGAATAAATTGCAAACGACAATCACCATTTTACTGTTTTCTCTTTTATTCTGCGAATGGAGTCAATAAAAACCGGAAGACATGAAAAGACCGGATACGCGTGTGATTTCCAAGCGATGCATATTAACGCAAATAATAATTTACAGATTCAAATCATTTTGGAATAGCTGGATGGTATACTGAGAGAGCATCCAACCATAATTTAATAGTAAGTTCAGTCGATAACTGGTCTATTTGAACATTAAATTTTACACCCATTTTGCACTTGTTACTGTTTCACCTTATATGAGTTTTATATCACCTTAAAGGAGGAAATTATCAACGCATTTTATCATTTATACTTTGTTATCACTTATTGTTATATAGGCTTTAATTAAATAATGCCAAACACCTACTGAAGGGATGTTCTTATCTAAATTAATATTTTCCGGAAGTCCTAAATCAACAAAGTTAATTTTAATAATGCCTTAAAAAAAGTTGTTGTTCTCTTTCAGGGAATGAGCTTCACCAACACATCACCTTTTCTATGTCCGACGAGAGCCAAACAGGTAAACAAAGAAGAAGGATAAACGCTTTCCTAACATACTAAATTATTTAGTCGAAGAATATATTTAAAGCTACAAAATTTGAATTTTAAATGTGTCCCTCGCTTTTGGGACGTCTTCATTTCATTAATAATGCACACTGAGTAGTTTGCTTATCGTTCAATTTATTTAATTAAAAAAAATTCAGTTTGCTTTCTAAAACCACGTTCCACCACAAAATGTCTTTTCATTAACAACATTGTTTTATGTTTAATTAGGCTGCTTTAGGAACAAATCCATTTCTGTGGCCGCTCCTGGAAAAAACGGCGACAGTTTTGTACTTGATATGGCAACAACAGCAGTAGCGGTAGGGAAGGTAAGAATGATGAACCATTAACAATGGAAACAAGAATCAGATGATTATGGTTATCAATTCAATTTTTAAAATTTATTTTGAAGATTGAACTTCAGCAGAGAAAAGAAGAACCGATACCGGAAGGATGGGCCGTCGATGAAAGCGGTAAACCGACTACAGATCCAGTGATCGCGCAAAAAGCTCGTAGACTAATGCCTCTCGGAGGATCCGAATTAACTTCCGGTTATAAAGGCTATGGCTTATGTCAAATGGTAGAAATATTTTGTGGGGTCCTTGCTGGAGCCACATACGGTCCAAACATTAGAAACTGGGGGGCAACGGATAGACCAGCCAATCTTGGTCAGTGTTTCGTTGCCATCGATCCAGAATGTTTTGCACCAGGATTTCAGGATAGGATATCTGACTTGAACACTTGTCTTAGAAACCTAGAACCTGTTGATGATTCGAAACCCGTTCTAGTTGCTGGCGATCTTGAAAAAGAGAGAATGAAATTGGTGGACAAGGAAGGCGGGATACGATACCATGTAAATCAAATTAAGGCGGCGGTGAGTTCATCAAAGAATATACATGAATTAATTAGCCTCCCGATAATGGGAAAATTTTTTTTAAGTTTTGTACTGAACCTTTAGCGAAAAAAAAATTTTTAATGAAAGCCCGTTCCCGGAAGAATGAAGGAGGAGGCTTAGTGGTGCAAAATTAAATTTTTTCTCTTTTGATTGACCCTCGCCTCAAAAAAATTTTCAAATAGCTGTATAGGCTGTAAGATCCCCTAACCTTCGATAATATTGGAACCACTGAGTAGGAGAATGAGCATAAGATTGTCTAATTTAGAGACACTATGGTGAAGAACTCGGGGATGTTTTTCTACATTCTTCCATTTTGAATTTTTAAGCACAAACCTGTCCTCCAACCTTTCTTCTTGTTCTTAAGCAATCAACCTTTCATTCTTTTACTCATTAAATTATTATACTTCAGCCCAAAGTTCCATCTTTTGCGTTCCACAAGTCTCATGGACCCACTAACCTACGCCCTTTAGAGACCATGCCCAAATTTTAAATACTTTCAATGACATTCTCATAATTATAAAAAATCACTAAAAATGATGGATTCTAATCATCGGTTTGCCTCCCAAGATTTCCAAATAAAAACATTTTAATACTATTTTACAGAAAGAACTCGCTGAGAGCTTAAAGGTGACACCGTTGAGACTACAGAAAGTAAAATGAATTTATGAAAAGAATTACAAAGAGAATGCCAACAATATGGGACAAAGATTCGATCAAAGAAAAAAGGAAATCAGATGCAAATATCTTAAAGACAATCCTACTTGCTGTCAGTATTCTTAGTAGACATAGTCTTAGTTGGACGCCGTAAATAACTTAAATGAAATTGGAAGTGAAACAATTTTTAAGATAGACACCAATAAAATGAACTTGAGACTGGATGTAAGGAAATATGAAACAAGAAATGACAACAGAGCGATTTCCCGAGACAAATTTTATAGAGCGAAGGAGACGTCTAATGTAACAAAACATAATCTGTCATAGTATTATAATAAAATTACTAAAAAAAATTTCTTTTTGGCTACTTTATTTACAAAATGAATTATCCACATAAACTTACACTATTTATGAAACAAGTTCCTGAAAGAAATTGTGGATTATAGATGTAATTTTGGAGTTGAAACAAAAAATTTGTTAATAACCGACAATTATTTAGTGATTTAAATTTCAAATAATATACTGAGTTTTTAAATTTTATTAATGTGTTACCTAACCCAAAGGAACGCCCACTAGATTAAGCTAACGACAAATTTTCCTTACACAGTCCTTTAAATACTGAACTCACAGACAATATTATCTTTGAGTATAGCTTTAGAAATGCAAGACCAACAACACCACAGATTCCTACAAGAATAATTTTCTGTGCCAAAAGTTAATTACTGAAAGTCAGTGGAAATGCAACAAGTACTGCAAACTTTTTGGCAACCTGTGGACCAAATTTAAAATTTGTAGCAGCTCGTAAGACAAAAACAAATCATAGAATCGTCAAAATATTACCTTCGTGAATCAGAATAATCAACACGTTCCATAATTTATGAGCACATTATAGTTTAAAAACGGTTGAAATGAACAAACAAAACCTTAAAAAACCTTTGACACTTGTCGCCATCTTGAATTGAATGTTTCGACTTGTTGCCGTCACGGCAAGAAGAGTGTGGATCGCTTTTTCCGTTGCGGAAAAAATGGCGCTATCCCCGACCGTTACAGTTATTTGTTTGTTTTGCAATACTATTCAATTTTAATAAAAACGGCAGCTAATTCCTTCAAAAAGTGGTTCGCTATCCCTGTCAATCCCTGTTGTGAATGTTTTGCAAAAGTTTATCCTTCATAATGACCTCCCTAAATCAAGATTCTTATTGAACGAGAATGGTAACGTCAAAACTTCTGTATTTTAAAGTTCTAAAATTAGTTGATTTGACTATTTTCGTCATTTCGAATACAAATAAAATTATTAATAGAACGAAATCATAAACGAATCTATGTCAAAAGTACTATCCGTTATTTGTAATTAATTAACTGATTGCCAAGACCGCACTTTTGGGAGAATCGTAAAATTTTATTTTCAAACTTGCAAAAAACAATAAGCAATACTGCAGTTGAGCCCAAAATAAGTTTGAGGTAGGCGATTGCAATATCGTCAATTTTCGCTCCACTAATGTTTAAAATTAAATTGCATCAGAATTAATTGAACTAAGAGCTTGGTTTCAGGTAATTCCGAGGTGTATACAAGTTTTCGTGTCGTCTTTCAATCAATTTGAAATTCCTTGGTTGACTAGAATAAATAAAACCGAGAGTGCAATTTGATGTTGTTTACCATTTTCAATTTCATTAATGCTTGTTGTTCATGATCGAAAACAATGACGGCAGGAGGTTGGTAATGATGTAAATAATAAATATTAATGATTTGTTCTGCAATACAAAATGTTTTTATACTGTCCTGTTGACTCGTCGTAGAAACTTGGTTTTATCTGTTGGACTAAAGTTTCAGATCTACGATAATTATACTCCATACTTCTTAAATACTTACTCTATGTCTGTATCACTTCTTCTTCTTCTTCCTAACTACTGTTGCTACGCTAACTACCTTTTCTTCTTCTACAGATTGAATTCTCAGTTATATCAGTTTTCAAATTCTCAAGGAGGCCCTTTAAAGCTAGACTGCTTAATTTCTTGCAACTGGAGGCAGCTAGAAGGGAAGAAAAATGAATAACAACAGCAACAATTTAATCAAATTATAATATGTACATTAATTCTGAAATACACAAGACATTCTCGTCCAAACACTTTCCAAAATTTAAACGACAAAGTGCAGAAAACCCTGCATACAGATAAAACACTTATCAAAATTGCTGTAGTTAAATTTTAATAAGTTTTCAGAGCCCAAACTCTTCCTTGCATTAGCTCTGTGTCTTGTTCCAAGCAGTCGTACCTATAAAACAATTTAACGCGTTGTAAGAGGAATATCTACACAACAGTTATTGCTAAAAATATGTACATCAATGAAAAATGATTTTAAATCAATACAGTTTGACTTTTTCATTCATCGTTTAATGGGAAATCAGCCTACAGCAATCACCGCAAGCGTTAATTAAGAGAATTCCAGTTGTAATAACACATTTTTTGTTTCAACCTCACAAAATTTTCCGGTACAAAAATGAAATCAATCACAAGAATTAATTAAAAACAAATCAATTCACCGTGTTAAACAAGGCTAATCAATTTATGTTATAGCGCTGCAGCTGTAATTTAGTGCTGTTGAGTTAACAAGAGCTTATAATGCGTTCTTGAAAAAGAAGACGAAAAGTTCCTTCTTCAATCTCATCAGAAGGTTCTTCCTTCCCTTTAAAGTGGACTTTTTTGTCAGCGAATTATCTGATAGATAAGATGAGACGTTTTGAATTTTAATCATTTTTTAAGAGACCCTAAACGTGATTAAGTTTAGTGGTACGGAAGCTTATGTCAGTGGCGTGCAGTTATTGAAAGTTGTGGAGTTCCGGTCGCTTTTCTTGTACCAAAATGATAAATAAAAATGATGCGAATATGTATTCCCATCTTGTAAAGACAAATAGAGAGTGTGAGAACTGTATACTTCTGGCAAAAGTTTGTAATCGTCGATTTAGTCTTTGTGGGTGAAGGAAATTGACAAATTTGAACCTGTCTCACCTCACTGGGCTCGATCTCACAAACGGTGAGCAAGTCGTTAATTAGTTAGTCACATAGTTTTGTTTAATTTGTCGTGTGAGTGTACCTATTTCATTCTTTTGGTGTTTAGCATTTGTCACAGGGACGAATGCTTGTTGTTTCAAATTTTATCAACCCGGGTGTTAGTGTGTTAGTTCAGGTAAGATCGTTAGATCTCTTTTCTTTCAAGTTCTGCAATGTGAGCACAATAATTATTCAGTTACAATTTTATATTTTGAACTTCAAATACGACTTTTGTACTGTTATCTACAAACTATTCGGGAGTTTTGTAATTCAATAGGGAGCACTAAGTCACAATAGTAGACAAGAACGTACCCGTACGTTTTACATTCTCTGTTACGAAATAAAATTTTTACCCACTTCTTTTCCATCCAGTTTTCTAAAGCTGTAGGAAAACTCACTCGAACTATCACGAAACTCTATTTTGGAAGGCAAATATTTTATTCTTAGTGATGCGTGTGTCCTTCAAGGTCTTTGTACTGCAACCCACGAAAAGTGACTCGCTCTTCTAACGATAAAAACACGAAATCTAGATTCAACACAAAGGAAAGTAATTTTTGTATATACTCCAAATGAAAGCTCTGTACTGCAACATACATCACAGCTTCCATTCGTTGTATCAACCTCCCACGTAAACGTTATACACCAATAACAAACATAATCAATTTGAATGATTGGGTTCTTTTACGATTCGATCAGTTAATAATATTTTATGGTTTTGTTTAATACTCTTATTTACATAACTATATTTATTTATTTTGTTTGAAAACATATTTATATCTTAAGAATTCGCATGCAACTCTCCTATCAGGAAAAGTCACCGCACGCCACTTTGATTTAGAAAACAAGACCTTCAATTAACACTTAGACTTAACTTCTAAACTCGGTTTACATCCTGGGGGTTTCTCATTAAAAATAAAAGCAGTTTGGGGGATTTGCAAAAGCTCTGAAAAACGGTCCACGGCTCTCCTAACCACAAAGCCTCAACCTTAACAGTGAGCGAATCTTCGTTTTGGCAACTCGATTGATGCAACTTAGCCTAATTCTAAATTGCATTATAAACCATATAGAGCACGTTTGTTTAATCAAAGCCTGGATTAATTAAGTTAATTTAGCATTCGTTGAGCGAGTCTTGGTAATTGCTTTAGCTATATGTAGCCTTCTTCCCTCAGCTTGACGGCAGTCTCGTATGATGGTAAATCATCGTCTTCAGGTATAATCTTCTTGTGGCTTATTGGACTGTAAGCAGTTGTAGATTTCTTCTCATCGTCTTTCTTATGTATCTTGACGACGGTTTCGTATGCCGGTGGTGGGCTCGGAGTGGGCGGTAGGTATATCCCGGTTATCTCTTCCTGTGAAGTCAAATTTAAATTTTGTTTTGAGTTTTGCTTCGCTTCAATTATTCAAATTCTGGTTTGGGAAGATGGTAAAAAATTAACACTAAACGCCCTATATTAAATAGGTCATATCGGAGTCTGAGAAGTGCTTTTAATAGCTGTATAGTTGACAGAGAATATTCTGGTTAACTATTAGCAAAACTTATCGAAAACTGGGTCAAATTTTGTTTACAGTTTTCCTGTAACACTAGAACATGGGTCACTGATTCAGTGACGACACTGAAGTACAACGAGAGGGTGTGTAAGAAAGGATGAGGAAACAGAAAACCTTGGCAAATTTTCCTTCTACACTTTTACGGTCTTTTAGAAAGGTTTAAGGTTTCTTTTTTGGACTAAAAATTTGACTTCTTCGGTGCGGAAGAGTTTAGTGGTTAAAGTGCTGAACTATAGAAGTTATGGTCGTGAGCCCTAATCCTTCTCCCGTATCCCATCAATGGTGAAAAACGGGATTAAAACTCCAAAAACTAATTTTAATAAATTAAAAAGTTTAAAGTCCTCTTGGTTCAGTTTGTAACTCATGAGTCAAAGGTTCGTCAGAGGTTTTATTGGAATTCTTGTTGCCATAACTTTGTTCTTAAAATAAAGATAGTAATAGTTTAGGGCGTGTTCCACCATTGGAAAAGAACCATACAGGATTAAGTGAAAGTTCTCCATCTTGTAACGGGGAGTTTTGATCAGTTTCCTCAAATACTGGACTCCTGTCACTTCTTCTTGTTTGAGGTCTGTTCACTATTACCGGCAAACACAGCTTGAATACTGTTTTGGCCAAAGAAGTGACAGAAGCCAAACATGTTAAAGAACTTTTATTAATGTTCACATTACGAGTGTTAGATTTCATAAACTAGCCGGTAAATTTGATAAATACTGAGTAATTAATCACTTCTACCAAGTTACGACTGTTAGATCATTAAACATCGATTCTCTTTAACACAGTACTTCTATTATTTAAATTAGGCCGTCATTCTACATCAAATCAGCTCTCCTATGGAATATTTAATAATTAAGTAGCAGAAGACGTTGTTATGCTTTAAAACTAAGCAAATCCAAAAAACAAGTTTTTGAAACAATTGAATAATATTTTAAAGGTTTATCGGTTGAACTGAAATAATGTTTAATTCATGCATCCAAGCGTTCACCGCCATTTTAAAAATAAGTTAAAAATCGATATCGCTGAGAAGAGTTTTGAAACACGAAAGTTGCCATCATTCAGAGGAAAAGACTGAATAATTAACCGGGCGTTCTGCGTTGCCTAAAATTCCGTTCAATAGACAACTTCAAGCCATTTGTAATTCTTTCAAAGGGAACAGCAAGTGTAAAGACGGAAATAGTCTTTTGAAGTATGCTTGACTGCCATAGTTAAATGCAAAACTTTTAAACAGGGGAATAGAAGTTCACAAATGAAGCGTCATGTGTTTTCCGGTGCTCATCTCCTCGTACTTATGACTGAGATCATTTTTGTAAGAAGACACAGGTTTTGGTTGTAGGCTATTTTCTTTGGTATGCTGTAGGGTCTGTTTCAGATTTTTCAAGTTTTAAAAGGCCTTTATTTCAAAAATATTGCACCTGTTAAAAATAGAGTATTAAAACAATAGAGTAATACATGTTAACATAGAGTATTAAAACAATAGAATAGAGAGTGTTAAAGATTGTCAAGTTTGGCAACACGAGAGAGTTGAGAAGCGCGAGTCGAGTAGCAGAGTTTATGTGTATGAGATTTATTTTAATAAAATGCGTTTGAGTTTTTAATCATAATTCTTTGTAATTATGAACAATTTAATAATTCAGAAGTGGGATCTCGGGGATCTCGATCATACGAACGAAATTAAAGTAATAGTGAGTGAGTGCGAGATTTTAGCAAAAAGAACGATTGTAAAAGAGCGTCACTCGAGAGACCATTCTAACCTCTCTAACCACGTGGACCACGCTGAAGATTTGAGTAATTGAAACATGAGTTTAGAGTCAAAAATGTGTTCGAGATTCGCCGAGACAACTGCAAAGTCAAGATAAGTACAAGTTGTAAGAGGGAGTAGTTTGAATTTTTGGCTGAAAAGAAAAAGAAGTAGAGCAGAAAACCGACAACGGCAGGGAATGACCATGTGACGGATGCGTTCGAGGAATTTTTATCCAAACCATCGAGGATAAAAAGTGTTTGATTCGTATAAAAGACTTTAATTTTGATTGTAATAAGTATTATTTTTCTTTTCTTTAATTGTGTGATTGTTTATAGTTTAAGAACGTTTGTAACATGGCGAAAAATCTTAAGAGAAAAAGGGGAGAGGAAAGTGCGCTGCGGGTGACGGAAGAGCCAGACATACAGAGTAGCGAAGTTGACAACCCAAATCCAAAGTCGGTAGTAGAATCCTACATAGAAAAACTTAATCAAAACCGATTGATTGAAGCTGATGGAAGCGAATTGAACAAAAAGAACAATACAAATGATACGAAAAAGAGGAATATTCAAATTGATGGATGGATATTGGTAAAAGTATTGGTTGTTTAAATTGAGGGTGTAGGCAAACGAGTGGACAGACGAGTTAATGTTCGAACAGCGAGCGAGAATACATTTAAGAGGAGCGGCCAGAAATTGGTTCGCGAGTCGTATGAATGAGATTAATACCTGGGAGGAATTTCGAGAACGATTCAAAAAATCATTTTTAAGCGATAGAGGTATTGTTGACAGGTGGAACACAATGCAAAATAGATTGCAAAAATCGGGGAATCGATTTAGTTATATTTACGATAAAGAGAGGCTGTGCAAGACTTTAAATTTAGATTTTAACGAAACTAAAGAGAATTCTGGTGGGAATGAGGTCCAAAGAATTGAGCGATAGGTTGTCCACCCAGTGCATAATGATATAGATGAACTGATAGTAGACTTAGAGACTTATGAGAATTAACACGGAGAGACGTAAGTTATATGCGACAGACACAGACTAAAGCGACCGAACTTGAGATAAAAGATAGGAATATCGATAAATCTAAACGTCGAGTCTTGAGAAAACAAAAATACCGAGTAATTCGAACCAAAGAGAAGTGAACCAGAGAGCTTTTGAGGAAAAACCATCACCAAGGAGAACATGAAGAACCTAGATGCTATAATTGTCAAAACCATGGGCATATAGCAAGAGATTGTACTCAGCCAAGAAAAATTCTGAAATGTCGGAAATGCGATCAAGAAGGTCATACTCAGAAACATTGTGTGTTGACTTTGGACATGACGAATTCGGACTGTGAGGTATCAAATATGAGAAAGAGGCGAGCGTTAACGGTTATGCGATGAGGGCTCAAATAGATTGTGGTAGTTCGATTTGTGCAATAAGAGCGAGCAGTACTATAAGAGCAGGTTTACAAATTCTAAATAATGAGGTTAAGAAATTTTTTGTCTTTGGAAACACTAAAGAGGCAGCTGTAGGTAGTTTGGGTGAAACCATAGCTGATATAGAAATCGAGGGTATTCGAGTTAATAATGTAAAATTGATAATTGTTCCCGATGAGGCACAACTGACTGACTTACTGGTGGGGCGTACATTCTTAGATCATCCTGGGTAGCTTGGATAAAATTAGAGACAAATTTTGGATTGGAGATAGGAAGGAGCCACCGTTCAGAGATATCAGTATACCTAATGTAGCCACGAGATACAGACTGAGATCAAGAGAAGAACAATTAGTAAGGGGTCGAATTGGTTGGATTAAGGCCGAAATTGATCAAGAATTAGGGGGATTTTATTTTAGAGCAAAGTAACAACAGGGGTTTCCACAAATTTTGCGTGTAGAAGAAGGAAAACACAAGTGCCGGTTAATGTTTCGAGCGACACCATTATAGGAAAGGATCACTCTTGGGGTAGGATAGAACAAGTTGAAAGCGTCGAAAAACTGCAGAGTACAGTGAAAAGAGGGAGAGTTCGAGAACCAATTAATGACGAAAGAGTGCAGACAGGAGAGAAAGTACGGGAAGAGGAGCGAAAAATTTTAATAGATTTACCGAATGAGTACAGGGATTGTGTGGCATTAAATCTCGAGGAAGTAGGTTGTACGGATTTATTGCATATGGACATTCAAGAGAAACCGGAGAGTAAGCCTGTTAAGCTAAAACCCTATAAAACTAATGCACAAGACAGAGAGACTATTAAAGAAATTGTTAATGAGTGGAAAAGAGCAGATATTGTGACTGATTGTCAAGCAATTGCGTATACGAATGTGAGAAACACTAAAGAACCTCAAATTGCGAGATGGTTCGATTTAGTTCAAGAGTTTAATATGAACGTGTGTCATAGGAGCGGTAACAAAATGACACACGTGGATGCGTTGAGTAAGTGTCCAGAAAAGAGTTCTGACGAGACAAATCGAGTACGCGACTACATATTACATAACGATCGACACTATCGTTTATTAAAGGCTGTAAACTGATTGTAGTTTCTGATTCACTGCGAAAATGGTTAGCATTTAAATATTACGGACCACTAGTGGAGAGTCAAGTTCTACCGGCAGATACCTACAAAGTTGTAGATTTGGACAAGAACCAAAATGGACAGCTCTACGTTACAGCGCACATTTCTCAATTAAAGTCCTGGCAACTGCAGCGCGAACCCCGATCCTACGTATTGTATCGAATTTTATTACTTTTGAGTTACATTTGTGTATTGCGTCTTATTTTGTCTTCAGTCATATTTGTATTGTCTTATTATTGTATCTGAGTTACATTTGTATTCATCTTATTCTGTTTTAGTCATATTTTATTATTGAGTCTTATTATCACATTTAGTATTCTGTAGTGTATCTGAGTGTATTGCATCTTATTCTGTTTTTAGTCATATTTTGTATTGAGTCTTACTAGTTGTGTAATTTTTACAAAGTTTTATGTGTAACACTTCCGAAAATCGAGGACGATTTTCAGTGAGGATGGCCGAGTGTTAAAAATAGAGTATTAAAACAATAGAGTAATACATGTTAACATAGAGTATTAAAACAATAGAATAGAGTGTTAAAGATTGTCAAGTTTGGCAACACGGAAGAGTGAGTTGAGAAGCGCGAGTCGAGTAGCAGAGTTTATGTATGAGATTTATTTTAATAAAATGCGTTTGAGTTTTTAATCATAATTCTTTGTAATTATGAACAATTTAATA